>JARFOC010066355.1:0-16954 GCA_031763485.1 Osmoderma eremita | reverse complement strand
AATGCCATATTTTCCAAACTAGAGCTGATACAGAAATTTTTATCACAGATTTGAAATCGTCATTGAAAATTTGGTTAAAATCATGTAACAAAACCCAATCATCAGAAATGCTGTTGTGCAGTGTTATAATCAGTTCTCTAGATGGAATATCAAACATTTCGCTGTTGGGATCGCTTATATATAAATACATTTACAGAAAGCAAAACACCAACATACAACTAGCCCAAAACGAGAATACAACGTAGACAGGTTTAAGAAATAGAAATGCATATCGAATTATTAACTTAAAGAAACAGGGCCAGGATAGTTTCCAATTTAAATTTGATATCAGTTGTTTTTCTCTTAAATCAACAAGGAAAAAAGTACCGCTTCCGCCGCTTCATATTCTATCTAAACATAATAAGTAGTCGTACATATCGCACTACTATTCGCAGTGAATGTTATTAACGAGAACGGGGACGAAGAACGCTCAAGAGTATCCGTTCTTGAGAGAATATTGAATCGAGCGTTGGATGTGGATGTGGATTGCAAACTTGGGGAGGGTGGTACAACCACGCGCACTTGGGCCACCCTTACCGGGCCCTTTGTGCTACCCCCGCACGCGGCGTCGCTCTCCTACCGCCTACTTGAGCCACCCCAAGCTCAGGACGAACTCGAGCAGGGCGGCAGTGGAGGCGCCACCAAAATTGCCCACGCTTTCGCCAGCATTCCCCCAGGATGGAGTTTCTAATTTGGACGAGTGCCGGGCAGTCGCATAAAATGTGCTCGGGCGTCTCGTCTTCAATATAGCATGCACAGCAGAGGGGGCTATCAACTAGCCCTATGCAGTGCATGTGTTTATTTAGTTTGCAGTGGCCGGTCAACAGCCCTACAACTTGGCGAAGGTTGCTGCGAGCAAGAAGCAGGCAATATTTTGCCGTCCTGGACGATAGCCTCGGAATGGCTTTACGTGCCTGGCAGCATGTAGTCGCAGACTCCCATCTGTTTTCGTGCAGAATGGCAGTCCGTTGTTTTGTTAGGTCACCGAGTATCGCCGACGTGAGAGGTAGGGCAGGTCCCGGTCCCACAAAGGGGGAACGCGATGCCCGCCCCGCCAACACATCAGCAACCTCGTTGCTTAGATTTCCTTTGTGTCCTTTCACCCATACGAGTGATACGACATTATGGGCAGCGATCGCCTCCAGGGTATTGTAGCATTGAAGCACCGGACCAGAGGCAATCCTTTAATTGTTGAGGACCTTAAGGGCAGCTTGGCTATCGCTGTAAAGGGCGATATGCTCTCCTCTAAGGCCCCTTGCGTAAATCTCATTCGCACCTTGCAGGATTCCCAGAACCTCCGCCTGAAAGACCGAGGTCTGTTCCCCAAACGCAAGGCTTAAGTCAATCTCCAGTTCTGGAGAGAAAATTCCCGCTCCAGTTCCTGTTGTGGTTTTCGATCCATCCGTAAAAATGGTAATCGTTGGTGATAGCTCGATGTGGGGTTCAATGTGGACACGGTATCACCTACGGAAGGCAAACACCGGGGGCACGCAGTCCCTCGCAGCATCGAGTAGGGGCATCTTTGGGACGCCCTCTCGAACAATGCTAACGTGACCGCGCGCCGCCCCTGCCGCATCCAGAAGACCGCCAGCCCGTAGTCTTATGGCCGTCCTAAGCGCCACCTCCTCCACGAAGAGATCCAGTGGTGGAACACATAGAAGGGCTTCCATTCCGCCGTAGGGGTGGTTCGCATTGCGCCCGTTACACTGAGACATGCAACGCGTTGTACATATGTCAGGTGGTTTCTGGCGGCCACTTGCTTCGCTCGTGACCACCAGACCAGGGCGCCATAGGTTAGCATGGGCCTGATTATGGCAGTGTACAGCCATAACGTGATCCTTGGGGAAAGTCCCCAAGTCCTCCCAAGGACGCGGCGACACTGCCAAAAGGCTACACATGCCTTATCAGTTTTAGCTTTGACATGCGGGCTCCAGTTCAGTTTTTTGTCAAACAAGACTCCCAGATATTTGACTTCTGCCGAAAAACTAAGGGCTTTGCCAAGCAGTTTTGGTGCGTGAAGATGTTCCACCTTTCTTTTGTTGGTGAAGAGTACCATCCCTGTTTTATCTGGGTTTACAGATAGGCCATGTTCCCTGCACCAATTTTCTATCGATTTCAGAGTAGTCTGCATAAGATTGCAGAGCACGCCTTCAAATCTGCCGTCTATGAGGACAGTAATGTCGTCCGCATATGCAATTGTGTGGAAACCGGACCCGTTGAGCACACGGACAAGATCGTCTACCACAAGATTCCACAAGAGTGGTGACAAAACGCCTTCTTGGGGACAGCCTCGATCCACGAGCCCTCTGGTCCTTATATCCCCCACATTAATTTCTATTGCCCTCTGCGCCAACATCAGGTGTAGCCAAGCCACTAGAGTCGGCTCAACCCCACGCCGCGCGAGGGCACTAACAATGCTGTTGAGAGACTCTTTGTCAAACGCTCCCTCTATATCTAGGAATACACCCAGGGTGGACGTTTTGTTGCCCAAAGACCCCTCGATCCGCCGCACCACAGAGTGGAGAGCAGACTCGGTGGATCTGCCCGGAGTGTACGCGTGTTGGTTTGGGTGAAGTGGGTTTCGAAGTAACGTCACTTCCCTTATACGTCGGTCGCACAGCCGTTCCAGTGTTTTCAAAAGAAAGCTGGTCAGGCTTATGGGACGGAAGGATTTGGCTAGCGCATAATCTATGCGTCCCGGCTTTGGTTCGAGCGTTATCGGCTACCAGTTATTTTTGGTAACTATTAATATCGAAAATCGAGAACCGATTAAAACAGTTATCGGCCGGGGACGGTTATTAATAATAGTAGTTATCGATATATCGCCCATCCCTACTGCGGAGTATAACAGTTCTCCTAAACAAGCACAGTCGCGCACCGAGGAACATTCACAGGCCAATCGATTCATCGTCGTACATGAATGAAGTATTATTTTTGTCAATTAATATTCTTTACAATTAAACATGTATGTGAAGTTATAAGACTATTATTTAATCATTTACAATAGTTAGATTCGGTCGCGGGTGTCTGGGCCCAATAGTCCTCCGCTCCACGGGGCCAGCCGGAGTAAAACTCCGCCACTGCTCTATAATTAGAGTATGGCTATGTTGTACAAGATTGTGACAGAAAATACCAGATATACTAGATTAATACGTACTTTCTCGAAAATTTAAAGTTTCCACACTTTGGTACATTTTCATAGATGGCAGAAGGAAATGCTTTTATTTATTTTAATTATATTAGTTGTGATATTTAGAGTAAGGCAGCTTGTAGTAATTTAATCCAAGAATTATATTTGTATTGCAGTAATTTGTAATTGTGTCAAGTATTAATTGACGTTATTATGAGAAAACTATAGAAACGCTGCTAATTCATTAGCCGTATTTAAACTAAGGCTGACTTTTTGCCTATTCCTTGCATGGGTTTCTTTACATGTACATACTTTCACTTTATTCGCTTAATTTCCTATTTGAAATATTGCATAGTATGAGCAATTTATTAAGAGCAAACAACTTTTTTTTTTGAAGCAAGAAATAAATTGTATTTCACTTTTATTTTTGTATAGCTAATCAATGGAAATACATTCACTTAGCCGTAATTACTTAATCAAAACAGGAACTATTTTGTAAATTTCTTAAATAAAACACTTGGGGTTCTGCTTTTTTGTGATATCAACACGGATCATTTTATTAGATACGTTATGCGATTTCGGCGTGCCTAATAAATATGTTTTACGATATTGACTAATCAGTAACTTAAAATTAGTAAAAATGCAATATTCAAATAACGTGGTATAACACAAAAAATGTCCCGGTTCGAATATATGTACCTTTTCGAAAGTTCCTTTCTCTATGATTTTTTTTTCATTTTTTTTATAAGATTTTGTTAAGCTTTGGCGACAGGACAATTAATTTGATTAATGCCATTTTTGTCATACTTCAACGTTTGATCGAAGGGGACAACATTTCTAGAACAAATGGTCTTGTCCATTGCTAATCCAAGAAATGATATTATTACTTCTAGTATTTTTTGGGTCTTATCCACGTTCATTTTCATTCCACTAGCGACAAACCATCAGCAATACACAGTCCCATCTTTACGCATGGGCTCGCTGGGCTAGAGCTCAGGGCCCCGCGATATATGGGGCCCTCAAACAGAGCGATTTTTCAATCACTATACAAGATTCGATTACCACTACAAGGTTTACAAGCTGGTTGCTGGTTTAGTTTTAGTTAATCTGTGAAAAATTGTTTTGTTTACTTTACATACCAAAGTATTCGAAATTATTCGCTACGTCCAACTAAATTGTTTACTGTTAGGGTATGATAAATTCTTTGCTAGCTCAACTAGACCGTTAATTAAGGATAGATTGTTTGTGGCTGTGACGAATTTGCAAAAAGTCTATTACAGTGACATTAGCGCAAAAGAGTTAGAGATGGAATGTACCTAACAGAATATTTTAGAGATGTCCGAAATAGTGAGAGTGCAGAGGCTATCAGTATTTCAGAATTGAAACAAAATAATATTGAACACGCTTTTCCGGATATTGAAAAAGCAATTAGAATCTTTTTATGCATGATGGCCACTAACTGTAGTGGAGAACGGTCCTCCTTGAAACTGAAAAGGATCAAAAGTGATTTGGGAAGTACAATTCTTTAGAAAAAATTGAACAGTTTGTCCCCGATGCCCATCTTAAAGGGAGGTGCTTTCCTAGACTTTCGAGTGGCAAAACCAAAGTTTATCTCTTCAAACTTTGAAGATGTCATTGGTGATTTTGCCACTCAAAAGTTTAGGATAGCATCGGTATAGATTTTTTAAGTATGCTTGCATTTGTTCGTAAATTTTCAAAAATATAATATACCGGCACTAATTCCTATTAATATCGATTCAAAATTTCTCTGAAAAGGGCCCCACGCATCCCAGTGCTCAGGGCCCCCACTTGGCTTAAGACGGCCTTGACAATACATCAGCTGTATTATTAAACTTTTCGGATTTCTGTTTTGCTTCCACGATATCTGACTCAGTGGCTAAAATGCTTGTATCGTCAGCATATGGGCATACTTCGCCGCTATTAATACACATTGGAAAGTCGTTTGTGAAAGTTATAAACAGAAGGGGACCCAGCACGGAACCTTGCGGTACTCCACACCTGATAATCTTTTCTTACGAGAGCTCTTCTTTCAATCTTCTCCCTTGACTCCTTCCATTTAGATACGATTTTAATAGCTTGAGGGTATTTCCTCTGAAGCCGTAGTGTTATAATTTGTTTAGTAACAGATTGTGTTTTACTGATTCAAAAGCCTTAGATCCAGAGTACTCATTGCTACTACTTGGTACTACCGATTTTCCCATTCGATAGCCATGCTGCTTGTCAGTAAAGTAAGCTCTACTTTCAAAATAATAAAGTACTCTAGACGCTATGGCTTGCACAATTTTTTTACAAACGCCGGCACTATTGATTTGATTGAGTCCCGAATGCAGAGAAAGGTCTTTCACATCCCTTAACACTGCGGCCTTAAGCCTATTGTATTACTCTGCATTCGGTTATTTCCTGGTTATCCGAACAAATCTACCCCCCTCTCCCCGTCTCGATTAATTTTCCATTTTTATTTGATACAGATTACTGCCACTTGTACTTGTCGCTTGTACACCTCAACTATATTTCCAATACAACAAAAGTATTCGTTCATATCGTTTGCTGTTAATTCAAAGGTGTTATTGTGATCCCATTTTTTGAATCACTTTCATGGCTGATCACAGGCCAGATTGCCCTGATTTTATCGTTTGCTATTTTTATATGTAGTGCTCATTAGATTTTTACCTTTCTAATCATAAAATTGGTGTGAAAATTGCTGTATATAGTGTCCGCGCTTACCATCGCCAATAGTGAGCACAATTCATTACAGCGTATCCGTTTAAATTTGCGGATATTCTCCACATTCATATCTCAAATTAGCCTTTTTACTTTTACAATTGGAGTATCAAGTGGAAGTTTATAGTCGAGCTGACATAGTTATTATGAGGAATGTTAGCAAACACATTATCTATTAATGTGCTGCTTGTTTCAGGTACTCTGGAGTTTTTGTGAAACATCTAATATAAATTAATACCGTTAAATGTTTCTTGTATTCCAGTTATTTTTTTGTTCGGTATATTAAAGTCTATGTTAAACTCTCCAGCAATAAAAATTTGTTTGTCTACACTTTCTGCGCTCATAATATCTATTAATTCATTTAGTTTCTCAATAAACACATCAATACTCCTGGATAGCGGCCCGTATATGGCTATAATCAGCATTTCCCTTTTGGGAATCTTTATAGCGCTTATTTCTATTTCCTTTTCAAGGGAATGTGCCATTATATCACCCCTTCAATAATAATGAGACTGATTTTGTAGTGATGTAAGCTGGAAACCTTAAGTAATTTGGAATAAATAGTGTCATACTTGTTTTAGTAATGGAACACGTTCTTTAGTGCCTGCGTACTAAATTACTTTTTCAACGCACAACTGATTTTTTTCCGATCATCAGGTTTTTTCACCTTTCGTTATTTGTTTCCCTTATACTCTTTGCATAATGTGCGATCTACATAAGAAATACCATTTAAGAAAAAAGTAAATTTGGATTCTTTTGTAAATAAACATAGCGGCATGTGATTTTCATAATTTAATTTTTAATGTACTAAATACAATAGGTATATTAGATTGCTCCTCATCCCGCAACACATTCATTAATTTCGGGACTTCGGGAATGTCCCGCAGTCCTTGTAATCTTTACTATTAATGTACTGAAACACCTAAAAAGACACCATACAGGGTCCGGCAGCGATGTATGACGTTTTTAAAAAAATTAGAATTTAGTCATTTTTCTTTGAAATAAAATTTCATTTAATTTTTTTTTAACAGATTTAATAGATAAAGAATTGCAAGGACTGTGGGTTGACCACACACCACAAATTGATTTAATAAAATTCGGGACATATGTTTCAAGAGCACGTCGGCTCTCATTGTCAACCAATTCCCAATAACGAAAGTTATATCTAACATGCACGTTTAAAAAAGGAAATATATACATCTATCTCTATTTATGAACACACTTATCCTAATATATCGGAAAAAAATCTGCCTAACCCGAATAGCAGGTAGTTGTTTATTTATGAGCGGAGGGCGTGCAACATCTGTTTGCTCGCATTTAAGAAAAATATAAGGATGTCGGTTTTCTGACTCGGTAAAAATATTCATTAAGCTAGAATGTTCTAAAATTCCTTTTTTGCGATTTATTAAGTTCGATCCCTTTTTAATATATATCGTTTCATGCGCGTTCTCGCGACGAATTTATGTTTCTTAATATTTCAAATTATCGATGATTCGTTTCAATCATGTGTTGCGCTACACTCGATTCTTCTGATCTTTTATAACGGTAATGGGCGATATGTTCTTTAAACCGCGTTTCTATAGCTCTTGTTGTCGGTCCAATATAAACCTTATCACAGTCGGCGCATGAAATCTCATAAATTCCCGACCTCTGTTTTTGAGAAGATATATCCATCGGATTTCCCAGAAGGTTACGTAACGTATTCCGAGAAGTGAACGCGACTGCCAAATTTTGGCTTTTAAACACACTATTTATTCCTTTTGTGATTTTATGAAACTGTAATTTAACAAATTTCTTTTCTCGCGGCTCTACTGACTCTAAGGTTGTGAAATTTATCAGAAATTGTTTATATTGGAATTTCTTGAGCGTTCTTTCGACATCGGTAGAAGAGAAACCATTGTAGATCGCTATATCCTTAATGTATTTCAATTCTTTATTATATCTACTCTTATTCAATGGGAATTTTACTAATTTATTAATTAAGAAATTGATCGCGGCCGGTTTTTGTTGCGCGCAATGGTTTGAATCAGTCGTTATGAACCTTCTAGTACTAGTTTATTTTCTATAGATGTCGTTTTTTAAACGTGTATGCTTGATATAACTTTCATTAATCGAGAAATAGGTGACAATGAGAGCCGACGTGCTCTTGAAACATATGCCCCAAATTTTATTAAACCAATTTGTGGTGTGTGGATTTCCCGATACTGCGTATTAGATTTAATAGAGTTTGCCATTTTCATAATTTTGAAAAAACGCAAAAAAACAATTAAGTACGTCCTTCGGGTGATGGCCGTTTTCATCTCTGCACTTCTTCCAGAGCTAAGAAGCCGTCGTATTCTCATTGGAAAGGTATTTTTCAAGCAAGGCGGAGAAACTTGCCATATTTCAAGGAAGTATATGGCTTTGTTAGGGCAGCTATTCCCAGGGCGACTCATTTCGCTGCGTGGGGACATCGAGTGGCTTCCACGACCCCCTGAGCTGTCCCCCTGCGATAACTTCCTATGGGGGTACCTTAGAGAGACACCCCGTACCCTTGCAGAGCTTTCTGCTGCTATCACCCGTGAAATTCGTGCGATTCCGACCAACATGGTACATAGATGTATGGACAAGTTGATTACTCGTCTGGAGGAGTGCAGAGATAAAAATGGGCATCACCTAAAGGATGTCATCTTCCGTACTTTTTTACGTTTTTTTCAAATTATTATGAAATGGCAAACTTTATTAAATCTGTAAAGATAGCAAGGACTGTGGGGCAGCACAATAAACACACTGTTCGGATTACTCCTCCCGCACAAAGTATTAATTAATTCGGGACGACAGGTGTTTCGGGAATACGTGGATTCCCATTATCAAGTCGGATACCGACGTGCCGTTATATCACCCCTTCAATAATAATGAGGCTGATTTTGTAGTGATATAAGCTGGAAACCTTAAGTAATTTGGAATAAATAGTGTCATACTTGTTTCATTAATGGAACACCATTCAACGCACAACAGATTTTTTCCTACTATCAGGTTTTTAGGACCTTTCGTTATTTGTTTTCCTTATACTCTTTGCATAATGTGCGATCTACATAAGAAATACCATTTAAGCAAAAAGTAAATTTGGATTCTTTTGTAAATAAACATAGCGGCATGTGATTTTCATAATTAAATTTTTAATATACTAAATACAATATATTGGATTGCTATTTATCTCGCAACACATTCATTAATTTCGGGACTTTGGGAATGCCCCGCAGTCCTTGTAATCTTTACTATTAATGTACTGAAACACCTAAAAGGACACAATACAGTATCCGACTTGATAATGGAAATCCACGTATTCCCGAAACACGTGTCCCGTGTGAATTAATTAATACTTTGTGCGGGAGGAGTAATCCGAACAGTGTGTTTATTTATTAGATCTGTTAAAAGAAACAAAAATTTGATTTCATAGAAAAATGCCTGAGTTCTGATTTTTTTTAAAAACGTCATACATCCCTGCCGGACCCTATATATACTGAGTATAATATGAACGGTATTGGGAGATTTTTCCAAAATTTCGAAGAACACGCAAGAAGCTGGAGCATTGGATGCAATACAGACAGGCTACGGTCCCTTCAGAGCAAGGTACGTTGTACCTTAACATTTCTACGAGTGAAACAAGAAGATAACGTGCTATCCTCTGAAGGCAATGTAATACTCTTCGAAATACAAATACCTCCTTGACTATTAGAGTCTCATTTTATTGTTATCCCAGTTGATATATTCCTTCTCGAAACTTCCGCGAAAGTGACAATCGCGTGATTACCATTGAGGTAAAGTCCACCCACACAACGAAAACACAAAATGGAAGTAAAAGCAACCGGGACGAATTAATAGAGGAGTTGCAAGTATTAGAAATAGGTAATCAAACCACAGAAATGACTAACAATCATCAGTTATTTAAGATAGAATTAGATGCAGCAAGTTAAGATATAGAGTTAAAATACTGATTTGTTCGAAAATTGAATTAAATACTTGGGATAAAATAGATTTCGGTCAGTTAGTTGACGAGTTTCACAAGACAAAGATGTCAGCTGAAGAGAAATGGCCTTTGGTTTATGATTACAAGACATTTCTTACAAATTAATGAAGATGTTAACACAAACGGCGGTAATTGGTCATGAAGTAGAAAGAGCACAGATACATATTTCATTTTGCATCTCAATGTGCCTTTATTTATTTAATCGTTTAGTTTGTTGTTTAACTGCGGTTTGGCTATGAATACATAAATAGGCGCTCGTGATGCAATATATGACTACATTTACGTAGGTTGAGCGGACGTATAGTTTACGTATTTTGAGGAATAATGAAATTTATTTGTCTGTACAGTGAGTGAGCAAAACTAGGGAACCAGTAAATATTTGCGCAGTTAATAAATTGAAATAATTTAAAGTGGTTAATTTAATATTTTTTATTTTAGTCTAAATGCAGTACATCACAAATAAGTTTATTATTTGGAAATAAAAATAAATTGGATTGGTACGGTATCATTTATTTAGCTTAATGTCATGAAACTAAGCCAATCTATCTATAAATTCTTTTGTAATTTTCGATATAATGTCTGCGAGGAGTGCCTTTTATATTTCAGAAATAGGCGTTCCAGGTGCTGCCACCTGACAACTGACGCCTGTATCGTAAATTTCGGTCTTTTTGACAGTATAGGTACTTACTCAGAACATTTTGACGTACAAGCGATATTCGTGTTACTTACAGTGGCTTAAAAAAATCATCAAATGGAATTAACTTGTGAACATTTTCATGTCATTATTATCTCAACAACAGTGCATGGATGAACTTAATTCAGCATTTGGCGATGAAGCACCATCAAAAACTACTGCATACCGGTGGCACGCCGAATTCAATCGTAGCCATGTTCACTTACCGACGAATTTCGTGAGGGCCGTCCAAAATCAGTTGTTGTTCCGAAAAACATCGAACCTGTGCGTGAACTGATTTTGCAAGATCGGCTTGTGACGTATCGTGGGACTGAGGTATCCCTGGGTGGGACCAGCATACATTTGGCCGTAAAAAAAATTGTTCGCGTTGGTTTCCACATAAGTTGACAATCGGCCAAAAGAGGTTCATGTGGATTGGTCCAACGAAATGCTCCAAAACTACGATAAGGGTACTTCAAAACATGTCTATGACATTGTAATAGGTGACGAATCAATGATCTATGCCTATGAGTCCGAAAGTAAACAGCAGTCGGTTGTTTTGGTCCTGCAAGATGAAGCAAATCCAACAAAAGTTGTTCGCGCACGAAGCACTTTGAACCAAATAGTCACCCGTTTCTTCGGAAAAATCGGATATGTGACAACTGGTGCAACATCGGACGGTCAATACAGAATGGTACACAACCATTTGTTTGCAAGAAGTGTTCGGAAAAATAAGGGAATCCAATCGCCGAAGACGGATCATTCTCCATCAGGACAATGTGAGTTCTCACACATCAGTTGAAACAAGAGAGTTTTTGGCACTGAAAAGTTGAATTGATGGGTCAGCCTCCGTACAGCCCTGATTTGGAATCCAATGACTTTTTTTTTCGACGACTGAAGAAGCAGTTGATGCTGTCAAAATGCATATTTTAGAGGTACCTCAATCGGAGTGGAAAAAGTGTTTCGAAAACCGGTTCAAGCGCATGCAAAAGTGTATTGATCTTCATGAAGAATATTTTGAAAGACAATAAAGCCATGTACTATGATTAATTTTAGTTTCTGTTTTTCATTCCCGAAATATAAAAGGGATTCCTCGTATAATAAAATTATGTTTATTGCTTCAGTAATTCTAACAATTACACGTTCTGCTATTATCAAAACTTTGACAAAATATCTCAAATTGTAAAAATATACATTAAAAAATATGTAACCTTAGTACGTCACAACTTTTTGGAGCACTCTATATATTCCAAATTAACTTCCAATGATGGTCCCCTTGTCGCTAATTTTCATGTGAAAAAATATGTTTATTAACTTCAGATATTTATGTGGTTCCGTACATTTGCTCACAACTGTATATAAGTATGCAGATAATTTTCGAGGAATTATAATAATAATGGAGAACTGTGCTTAATGTTTCTAATCGATAGAGAGCGTAATATCCGGTTCACAGGGATTTTAAATGTATGTATAGGAGGGGGAACGTGTGTTTAGTGAGAAAACGCGAGTTTATATGTAGGTACTACATAGATATTTTTCAAATGTTTAACAGGCATAATTAGCACTATATAATACAAGTATATTTATTACTTACAGACCGTAAAATTTAAAAAGAAATAGTTGATACTACGGTTGATTACGTACCTACTTCATTTCATTATTTATTTTATAGCTCAAAGGAAAACACCATAGTGAACGCAATATAGTCTTTTATTACGAAACAGGTAGGTATTCTAGTATAGTATATATATTTAGTTGCTTTTGTACAAAAATTGTAGAACACATCAATAATACATTGAATGTAAACATTTATATATAGGTATGTTCCCTTAAATCAGAAGGTTTTTTTTTCTCTCCCATGGATTTGACCCTCGGACCACATTCAGCTTACCAATATGTATATTGAATGGAGTAAGGTTTAGTAAACATTTATTTTTATGTAGGACCCAGCGGAAAAGTATTAATTATTATTATATTAGGATTTTTTCTAAATTTTCAGCAGTAAAATACGATATTTTGAAGTTACTGTACAAATGTCATAAAAAGTGCACCCTCTCCCCCAAATAGAATTTGTAATCGTGTACGTAAACATTATTTACTTTTTTTACAAACTATAATGTTGCTTTCGCCAAAATAGAAAAGGCAAGTATTAACAATATAATGAATGCCTGTCTCAAGCCAGGATGAAAAAGGAGAAGGGGAGGAGTATCAACCTCGTCTCATCTGACCCAGATGGGAACAACTTGTTAAAGGGTCTCTGCCTAGCATAGCACCGGGGGTAAAAAGTGTTGCTAATGGAGCCTTCGAGATACCGGGCTCGGATATCACTACTTAGAGATTACGACAAGCAGCACAGCAGTAGCACAGCTAACTTACCGGTCTTCCGAACGAGGGTTACCGCTCTGGTAATGTGCGTTAGGCACCGAGTTAGCCTTCAGGGATTAGAGTTCTTCCACCTTCGGGTGAACGTTTTGTTTTTTTTTCTCTTTCGAAATTTCGCTTCTATTTGGTTTTGTAATGTCATTAGAGCCTCTTCGCTTCTCTGAATGCGACTCTTATTAGTTCTTTTGAGTTTTAGCGATGCCGTTCTGCGGTTTCATGTCGAAAATTTTTCTCTTCTTTGAATCGCTATGATTAAATTTTGGTGTCATGATACCCTATTGGATCATCGGAGTCACGCGGTCGCATTCAAGCGAATGACAATGTACGACGCGTAAGATTGAGAATTGATTGGCTAAGGGATGCACTCCCCTCCCCCCCGGATAGGAACTGTTGTCGTTTCCCGTAATTAAGGAGAGACTGGCGTCAAGGGGGAACGTTTTAAGACAAGTGTCCGCTAGTGTGTAGTATAAATGTGTCTGTGAAGTATCAGCATAATTTCCCGTAAGGCATGTAAAGAATAGTTTCGAGTTAGTGGAGGATCGAGTTATTAACCTCTGGAAATATATCCGGGATTTTGTGTCAAAAGATGAGTGTTTTCCCTGTTCATACCCGTATATCGCAATAACCGTGAATTACCTGGACATTTGTGATCAGACTTAGACAAAGACCGTAACGGCATTCAACTGCCGTCTTTACAATGCGTCGCCACGAGAGTCGCATTTCTCAATTTCACAATTTTAAAAATTTGCATAAGTAATCATCCACGTGAGCTTTGTAACTGAAATTAACGTATTGAATTAGATTTTGATATAATTTTAAACCATATCTTAGTAATCCAGATATTTCGTTGTTAATCCTATCCCTATCCTTGGCAAATCCAAGCCGTGTGAGGCATTTTAATTACCTTTCAGGTTTACTATTTTGAATACGTTAACAACTTTTATTTGACAACAACCTTTTAAGTGTTTCTATCGAAATGTTTATTATATGTGACGTTTAAACCACTTTATTAACGGAATAAAGTTTTGAATATTAAGATCTGTACAAAAATTGTAAGGAAATTCCGAAATCCGATCTTCTGAATATATAAACAGCTGTTCCTTGTAACCGATGTGCCCGGTCATCTGTAGAGTCAACACAGATAGTATTCACCGACTATTTATTTGTTTTCGTCCGTTATGTAAATCATGTGTCACTGTACTTAGGCATTCCCTAGATTACTCAAAATTACTGCTTATTTTATTACGTCTGTCAATCCTTTACCGAACCCAATATATAACTGAATCCCTTAAAATTCATTACATATTATTTGACGGATATTTGTTACGTAGTTTATGCATGCTATTGTTGTATTATGTCATATATCACTCATGCGAACGTACATGTTATACATCTTATATTGGATTGTTTATGTTGTCTTATATTTACCGAACTTATACTTATGGACGCTGACGAACTACCCGTAAATATACACGCTGTTTATTCAACCGTGCCCTTAGCTTTTATTTCGCCTAACGTACTTACCCCCACAACATACTCCCTATAACATGTCTTTCCGGTACTTATGAGCCTAGTCCAGTACTGATGAAAAGCGCGGTGGCGCCAACCTTATACCGTATGATTAGATGAAGTTACCCACCACATCGCTGCAAAGCTAGTCGCAAGCCAGCACTTCTGGACAAAATCTCAAAGTAGGTAACGTATTTTGGAACGACTAAATATTCTGGTAAGGATCAGAATCGGCGTCGTAGATTTATTTTGAAACAAGTAAGTCTAGCAATATGCCTGCTTTATTTGCGACTACACTAAGGCACGCATTCTCACGAAATTCTCCAAATCCATATGAGTAGCAGATCTCCTGTATTTTTTATACTATTTGTACTGAATATTTTTAATAATATTGGCGGAATACCAGGTGCGGATACATTAGTTTCGATTTTTTATGATGTATGTAAACCCGTACATATCGATCAACCAGTCTGTAAATAATTCTATAAAAATGGGAACACGCTTCGTTAGCATCAACACAAGCGCCTATGGTAGACCAGTTGGTAGCGGCGATGACGACATATAGGCCTGGAAAGTCAGCTTGTCTAAAATTAAATGATTAAAATTAATGGTCTTCTCAACAGGGTGGTTAGCACTAGGGACATTGTTAAGACGAAAAGTGACACTCAGGAATGGATGGAAAGCAGCATCCTCTTGGACAAACGGTGGACCATTATGAGTTACGTCACAGACAAACAAAAATATAAGATCCAGCATTTTATTTTTGGTATTGCATACTTTGTTATACTGTTGCAAATTCAGTAGATCACAAAAATTGCCAACAGTGACAGTTTGCGTGCATGCTGGATTGTTGTCCTAAAAGTGGGGGATATTAAAGTCTTCGACTATTAGTAGTTTATCAGATGTTAAATGATAACATACAAAATAATCTAATAGAATGTCAAGTCCTTACGTAGAAGGTGTATTAGGTGTATATAAAACGAAAGATATAAAGGTTGGCTGCGCTAACTGAAAATTTACACCTAACAATATATATTTCCTGATATCAAGTATCTACTCTGACATATCAAGTGTTCGATAAAATCATAGGTTTCATGTGGCAATAATACTCACAGTAATACCGCCTCTTCCTTCGTTACTTTCTTTCGGGTACTACATTTTCGAAAATTTTCAGATCAAGCGCTTTTGGTCGGATTTCTAAATTGGAGAAACGTTCTTCAATGCTTTTTTACTAGCGATTTTAATTCAGAAAATTGATCAATTGTGTGGTTATGCATAAATTATTTGGCATTCTGGTGGTTAAATAGGTGATATTGTATTGTATTTTATACAATTATATATAATAATAGGAAAATTAATTCATACTAAACACAAGAAAAGAAAACAAAAAGAATCCTGGAGCGAAAGGACTTCACTACATAAGTTAAGAAGTAGTGTTAAGTTAATATCGTTTTTTAGAGATGTTGATTAGTATTTATTACTTAGTTTATAATTACCTTTAAGTGTATACATAAATAAATAAATAAGAAATCATCTTTACTGAACCTGAAAACATAACAGTACTAATCATGGTAGAGTCATGTAGAGTCTAACCGATACTCCAAGGTGTGGCTGTGATCATCTAGTATAGACATCACATGGTACAGCAACGGACTGCATTTTGCATAAAAAATTAGGGACTGGCGGCAAGGCCACGCGCTCTTGCGCCACTCGTGTTGGGCTCTTAGCACACTGCAGTCTCAGTATAAAGTCGAACAGGCGCAGCGAATAGCGTCCAGACTGGGCCAAAATTCTCCCAGAATGGAGTGGTTGAGTTGAGTGAGCACCGAAAAGTCATACGGCAGAGGAGATTACCAGCTAATCCCATATAGTGCAAGTGTTTATTAAGTCCCTTGACAATAATCCGGGGAGAACTTTGCGTGCCTAACAGCAGGTGGTTGAAGATTTCCGTGTGTTCTCGTGCAAAGCGGTGGTTCATTGCTTTATCAGGCCATCGAGTTACCATTACCAACAGGGATCGCCTCTAGAGTGTTGTAGCATTGAAGTACTTAACTTGAAGTGATCCTATAATTGTTAAGGGCCTTCAGGTTAGCATGTTTGTTATAGTAAAGAACAATACTATGACCCATAATGTCACATGCGTGAGTTTCACTAGTAACTTATAAGATTTACAGTATGTATGTCACCGACTATAGTATGCACATTCAGTTGAATTTGACTCAGTGCAATCTGATTTTTGAATGGAACACTATTTTTTGATGATACCGGATTAAAGTTTCTAACGACCACAAAAGCCGTTAGAACCAATGACGCCACAAACCGAAAGGTACAGTAACACCCGCCAATGATATCCACCCTACTCGGGGTTGCTCCTACCAGCTCAGTGAAGACGTCGGGGTTAAAAGGGTTGGCGCCACCTCCGTGAGAAAACGTTCTCTCCCCGAGATCCAACGTACGGAGGAACGCGAGT
>JARFOC010066335.1:0-16957 GCA_031763485.1 Osmoderma eremita | reverse complement strand
CGTGGAATCTATATCCAACTTTATTCTCTTTCCTTTGCAAGAATTTCGCATATGTCTATTTCTATTGTCAGCACGAGTAAACTCTTTGCCACAATATTCGTAAATATTATTCTTGTTCGTGATGTACTACACCACAACACAATGTGGAGTTCAAGAACGCTTCACGCTGTATATATACTCAGCTCCCCCTCCAACTAAAGTCACCTTATGATAATTCAAGTTAAATGCATAACATAATTTTCAAGGTTAATTTTTTAGTTTATGGATAAAGGGACTTTAAAAGAAAGTTGTTTAAAAAGAACACCAAACTATTTATTAAAAATATATTTTTTCTGAGTAACACTGAATATGAATAACTTTTTACATAATTTATTTCAATCATAAATATATATAATTTTATTTAAAAAAATCATCTTCGATATCCTCCATATAATCCAAATCGTCTAACAGAAGTGTTTCAAGATCAAATATGTCTTCTGGAATCCAGACGATAATAGTGTCGCCATTGTTAATCGTAATATCACTCACACTAAATAAATCTCTTCTCACTATTGAAGTACACATGTCTTATATGGGAATATGTAATACGAACTGTGTTTCTTGATGTTATTTACCGCTCTTAAATACATTACTACCTCCAGCAAACAAGCAAGCAACCTGATCGCTGACCGTAACCTCGAAGTGACCTTCACCTTGAGGTAAACCTCGACCCTAAAGTGACCGCGAAATGACCTCGGCCTTCGAGTGGCCTTGACCTCGCAGTGACCCAGAGTGATCTCAACCTTGAAGTGACCTTGGCCTTGAGATGGTCTTGAGCTGACCTTGACCTTGGACTGATCTTGCCCTTGGTCAGACCTTGACCTTGAAGTGGCAGTGACCTTGAAGTTTCAATGACACTTTTTCAAGGTCGATGCAACGCCACGGCAACTTCACGGTCAATGTCACTTCAATGTCGAGTCCACTTCAAGGTCAAGGCCACTTCAAGGTCAAGGTCACTTCAAGGTCACGGCCACTTCTAGATCAAGGCCAATAACAGTCCAAGGTCGTGTACTTGTCCCCGAAATTACCTTGACCTCGAGATGTCCTTGAAGTCCTTGACGAGATGTCCTTGGACTATCATTGTCATTGACCTTGAAGCGACCTTGACCACGGAGTGACCGTGACCTTGAAGTGACCTTGACCTCGGAGTGACCTTGACCTTGAAGTGACCTTGACTCTTGACCTTGGAATGGCCTTAGCCTTGAAGTGGCCTTAACCTTCTCAGTGACCTTGATTTCGGAACGAAGGCGATTCTAGAACCTCCTCAGTGACCTTGACCCTGACCACAAGGTCGCGTCAAGGTCACTGAGGAGGTTCTAGAATCGGCTTGTTCCTACTACTATCGTTATGAAAAAATCATAACTAAAGAAGTTATTGTCATATTTTATATCAAAAAAAAAAACAATATAGCTATGAAAAAAAAAATTTTTTAGTTTATTTTACATCTGGCTTGGTAGTCATTGTTCTGTAATAGTGAAAGTGCTTGAGCGTTGTTTATTGTTGTCTCATATCTGAAGATGTCGTTAGAAAGATGTTAGAAGCATACATAGTTTGTAAGGGAAATGGAAGACAAGTTCATTAATATTATAGTGATGAGTATCTCGAACCCGACACTTGGAACCGCCAATATTTTTATAAAAAAGAATTTAGAGAAAATGAACAAGTTTTCCAGGAAGGCAGAACAACGCACTTTACTAACTACTACGACCTGATGACAGGACTCAGACAACTTTAGACTTACGCTCTCAGACAAATAAACTCTTGATTTATAGATTAGATTAATTTCAAAGGAGATCACTTGCTAGAGTGATACTCCACCTATTTCTTCTAGTCATGACAAATGCTTATTCCCCATTGGACAGATTTCAGATCACTGTAGGTGTAATAAGAGAATATTTTATGAAGAATTCGAAATTAGCATTTTATGATTCAAGGGCATCCAAGTAATTCTACTTGGGATATATCAAGGGATGCAGACACTATCCACACACTATCCATAAATCATTGCGAAAGCTTAGTCAATGGAATTGAGTGTCTTTTTAATCCTAAATTAGCTGCTGTTACCCAATAATTGTCTCCCTAAGGAGTGTGCGTCAGCCGATACGTCTTCGCCTAACTATCCATAAAATGTTGGAAAAAAACAAATATATTCCTTTGTAACGGTGCTCTTACAATAATAAATAAATTTCGTGAATGATTTGGCTAATACTACTCTATTTACTCTATTTTCCTTATCTCAAATCGTGTGGTTCTGGCAAAGTAAATCATGTACCATATATTAAATTTCTTAGCCACAAGTAAATATAGTATCCAAAACAGAACAAAACCACTTAACACAAATTATATTTGGAGGATGTTGTGATGGAACGCACCTTATCACTTCCACCCACGCATTTATATACATCTACCATTAAATAATTTTAATAAACCCTGACAATGTTATAATTCCAATAAAACTTTACCCTTTTTATAACGGTTGATAAATTTCTACTCTCCTGCCTAAAATGATTTTTATTCTGAAGATTCTATGTTGACACTTTCATATATGATCAAAATAAATAATCATTTAAGTATAAGAAGAACTTACCAGCTTGCTGGTATCCAACCAAACAGTAAGTATTTATCTACTAATTCTTATATTTTAGAAATACCTGAATAATTTCGCAATTGTAGGTTAAGTCAAGTAAAATGGAAAGATCGCTCCGGGTTTATGTTCGTCCTGTCTGCATATCTGGACAAAGGTATGTTGTGATGACGTGCCAATCCCTTCTGTGGTCGGGAGAGCGGATTACCGGAATTCTTCAAGTGATGACAATCCTTACATGAGTAATTAACTGCCAGCTGTTAGGTTTCCATATGAGTATACAGGATTTCCGCAGGGTAAGTTTGTTTACTTTTTTCTGCTTGACATTTTATCATTTATTTTTTTTATTTAACACTTAGCTTTGCTTTTAATAATTTATCAGTTTCGTGACTCTCTCCCGTGATGTGTTTTCCCCAATCACCCAAAATTTAAATTACCCCTGGTGATGTTTTTTCTCCCATTCCCAAACTAATTGCCTTTTAGATGCTTTCTCGCTGACTACCAGAAACTCATTCTTTCTTTTTTTCTGTTTACATCTATTTATAACCTTTCTGACGCCACTCCAAAGGACGCCCCCACAATTGTTTTCTATTACCAATCTAAAGAAACTATATATTATTTAAATAATGAATTATTTATTCTTATTTTAAATTTAAACTTCAAACTTATATTCCTGTTCCCTATATTTTCCTGTGTATTTTAATGCCTTTTCTTTCTTTTAAATAGTTTTACTTCCAATGGATCCAGCAACTGTCAGTTACTACACAATTTCAAGATTGATCTTACAATTAATACATTTAGTCTATAATCAGGTGTATCGAGGATTTTTTGACAATGTTTGTAGTACTGAGGCGTACTCTTTTAATTTACACTTCCTTATAGTTCATATTACATTTATACAGTCCTTTAATATTCACTTTCACTATATGAACCTACTATTCGTCCCCGTGTACATTTGTTGCTGTTGAAAACCCTGCCAAAAATCCCTCGGTTTAACCTATTATTTTTACATTTATACTCTAAATGGAAATATTATTCTAGCATTTAGTTTCTTATTGAATTTAAACATCCTGGCCCTCTCAATGCGTAAGAGTCTCTCTCTAGATTACTTATTTTTGATCATATAAATATATTAAAATTCCCTAGGTTATGATATACATACGGGGTGTATGTAAATGACGGTACGTTCCATTACACCTTACAAATATCAACTAGTGGACAGTGGACGAAAAAAGTTTGGAATTCTATCATTGACTTGACATTATCACAAAAATCTCGACTTCTTTAGAACTATTTTGTGGGATGATGAATGTAATTTCTCCAATTGCGGAATGTTCAACAGAAACACGCAACATCGCTGGAGCAACGCAAATACATTTCTTGTTCATCATCATCCTCATAATCCACAAATACGTTTGTGTAAAGGTTTCATGTAGTATCATACGATCCCGAATTTAGGCACTTTTTTTTATTGTGGATCTTCAACAGAACAGCGCCATGCGGAGCTTAGAAATATTAGAAAACTTCTTGTATAATTTAAATTTGTTATCCTGACCATTTGTCTATTTCCAATTCTATGGTACAAATGGACCAATATGGCGGCCTACACACCAGACAACACCGCTGGACTTTTTCTTATAAAAAATAAAGTGTGCAAGACAAGATATAGACATTACAACAGTTACAAAATTCCATTACCACCGTCATCTGAAATATTGATGCACAAACTATTTTCAAGGCAACCTGCGCTGTCCACAAAAAAATCCTCAATGAAACTGTTATAAAATATACAGGAAGTTCTATTTAAGAAAAAACATTGTTTTAGTGAAAATGTGATGCTCAGTTGTTTTTATGTTTTCACCATTGCTATCGCCATAAAGAAACTTTGTAGCTTCAATAATAACAAAGTTCTAGTTAAGAACTGGAACTATTATAGATAACCTATAATATGAGGTCATTGTAAAGATAATATTAAGCATTCTTTTGGGAGAATTATGAGCATAAATTTATCTTCAATAAGCCAACATATGCACGAAAATTACCCTCAAGCATAACAATTAGCTTGCATTAAAAGACAAACGGTAACTGGTAACAAATGAAATAAATGTGGTGCTTTGTTCAAGATTGTGGTTCCCCAGAAAAAAGTTTAACGGAGGAGGATACTTGCTACGTGTCAGGAGCCAATGTGCCTTGTCCCAGTCAATCCAAAATAAATACAACAATTAAAAGAAGATGCCGTCCCACGTATATTTCAAATCCTTACTCTGAGTCGGTGCAAACTGTGGACTTCATTTTTCGCGAGAACGGTCACGGGGACGGTTCGAACCCCCATCGTCTACCATCTTTTCTTCTCACCCCTTAAAATCTGTCTGTCAACCTCTAAGTTGCCTGCATACCTTTCTAATGTTGTTATGTATCTATACATATATACAAACACAATACGCACACCCACCCGCAAGCTGTTTGCTTACCTGTCTAAGCTGTCCTAGAGCTGGCTGTTTACCTATCTTTACCTGTCTCTAGCTGTCTGTATACCTGTCTCTATCATCTGTCTACCTGCCTCTAGCTGTCCAAAAGCTGTCTGTATACCTGTCTCTAGCTGTCCAAAAACTGTCTCTAGCTGTCTGCCTACCTGTCTTTAGCTGTCCAAAAGTTGTCTCTTGCTGCCTGTCTACCTGTCTCTAGCTGTCCAAGAGCTGTCTATAGCTGTCTGTCTCCAGCTGTCTGTCTACCTGTCTCTACCTGTCCAAAAGCTGTCTCTAGCTGCCTGTCTACTTGTCTCTACCTGTCCAAAAGCTGTCTCTACCTGTCTGTGTACCTGTCTCTAGCTGTCTGTACCTGTCTGTATACCTGCCAGCTAGTTTTTAAAGGCGTCTGTATACCTGCCTCTAGCTGTCTGTATACCTGCCTCTAGCTGTCCAAAAGCTGTCTGTATGCCTGTCTCTAGCTGTCTGTCTACCTGTCTAAGCTATCTGCCTACCTGCCTGTTTACCTGTTGTCGGGGCTGATAATACTATATAGAGACACATATATTTATTAAGAATTTATTTGCAATGAAATTTGTCAAGCAGAAGGACGTACTTGAAGTAATAAACTTAGATCTTGAAACTAGCTCACCAAGCAGACATGGTACTCTGCTGCCAAATACGGACCGTTGCATTATCTGCGGTCCCTCAAATTGTGGTAAAACAAATCTAACTCTTCACTGCTGTTTAACGAAAACGGTCTAAGATTCGAAAATGTGTATGTGTACTGAAAATCCTTATATCAACCTAAGTACGAGATGTTAAAGGAAGTACTAGAAAATGTTAAAGAGGTGACATATTTCCCGTATAAAGACAGCGATGAAATTCTGGACCCCGAAGAGGCTAGAATAAATTCAGTGTTTATTTTCGATGATATAGCATGCGAGAAACAGAACAAAATGAGAGATTACTTCTGTATGGGAAGACATAAGACAGTTAATTCGTTCTACTTGTGCCAAACGTACGCTACCTAAACATTTAATACGAGATAATGCTAACCTCATAGTATTCAAGCAAGATGATTTGAATTTGCGACATATATATGGGGATCATGTCGGTACGGATATGAAATTTGATCAATTCAAAAGTATGTGTTCCGCCTGATGGGGGAAGAGATATGAATTTCTACTAATAGATAAAGATAGAAATGTCGATAATGGCCGATATAGAAAAACTTTGATTGCTATATATATTTGTAATACGCTGGAGTAAGAATGAACGATCAGAAATAAGCTGTGAACATTGTGATTTCCGCGCTTGTTGCGAGTGCATATGTCGGTGTCTTTTCTTCTGGTTAATTGTATTTATAAGTATAACTCAAGTTTCATTTGGCATTTCATGTTTGATCGCAGACGAATCATTCTTATAATAAATACACACACCATTATATAGCACTTTCACTTCGATGTTGACGTTCAAAGAGGGAGGAGGTTTGTTAAATCAACTAACTATTTTTATTGTATATTGATATTTCCTTTGTTTTTTTTTACTTCCCAATATCCTCCTCCGCGGCCCTCTTGTACGTCTGTTAGTCAACGGCTATCGGTCCGGCCGTTGTGAAGTGTGTCCTTGTCGCTACATTCCCTTTATATCAATATACAGTGCACCTCTGGTGAAATTTCCTTCTTAAACTATGTTGTGTATTAAATGTAAACAATTAGTTGATGAGAAAGTAGATAAATTCATTAAGTGTGATGTGTGTAATCGATTGATTCATATTGTTTGTTCGGAATTGTCAGATGCCGAAGTAAAATGTTTTGCTTTAAGACCTACCTCTAGACGTAGAGTAAAGTACATATGTACTGATTGTGAGCAAAGCGTAAGTCAGATTCCAAAATTGATAGCACTTATAAATGACTTACAGGGGCATATTAGGGATTTGAGTAACAAATTCACTGAATTACAAAATGGAACTGGTGCTGCTGCTACTCCCATTACTATGCTAACTACTGACGAAATTATTAGTGAGATTTATGATAGAAATATACGTTCGCGCAATATTATTGTTTATGGTAATCTTGAGGCTGGAGAGTCTAAGCAGGAGCAGGTTCGGAAGGATACGATTGTTGTGCGTTCCATTCTTCGGGAGGTTGGTGTGGATTTCGAACAGATAAAACCTGTCAGATTGGGGAGGTTTGATCAAACTAAAAAACCTTTATCGCGACCCATTCGCGTACGTCTTTCCTCATAGGAGGACATGTTTACAACTCTGCGTATATTAAAAAAAAAGGATAAAGAAGAGTTCTCCAAGCTATCTGTGTCTTCTGACCGCACTCCAAGGCAGGTTGCGGACTATAGAGCGGTTAAATTGGATCTGGCTGAGCGGATCTCTATGGGCGAAACGAATCTAAAAACAAAATACCGCAACGGCACTCCTACCATTATTACTTCGAAAAACTAGGTTCTTCTAACAGGCGTGCTGTCCCACTTACGGTTTATTATCAAAATGTGAGAGGGTTAAGTCTAAAACACACACTTTTTTAAATAATTTAAGTAATCATTCTCCTGACATATTACTCCTTACAGAAACTTGATTAGATGATTCTGTCTATAACGGTGAACTTTTTAATAACTGTTACAACATTGTACGCAAGGATAGAGATTTTTGTTCTGTAAATCGTTCGAAGGCTGGCGGAATCATAATTGCGCCTAGGCGAGATTTGCCTTTTACTGTGGTTGATACTGGCCATATTCGCGCTTTGGTGCCTCTTATTGATTTTTTGCTTTAAGTATGTTATTGCTAATACTTTCTTTTATCTTGCGCTAGTCTATATACCTCCTGACATTTTATTAGAGGATCTGGAGACGTTTACATCTGCTCTTGAGGCTTTGTTAGTCAATGAATTATTTATCCTAACTGGTGATTTCAATATTCCCAATCTTTGTTCGCCTGCTCCTCGGCAGTGTCTGAAATCTGTTATTTTCCAAAATTTCTTGCATGTGCTTAATGCTGAGCAGCATAATACCATAAGAAACCGGGATGGCAGCTTATATCTAATTATAATCATGACTTTAAGATACAGCGGTCGGAAGATCCTATAGTTTCTGAGGATGCTTATCATCCCAGCTTGGAATTTGAAAATTTCTTTTTACGTGCTTCATCAACACAGCGTTTTCCTTCTGGTAACAATCCTCAGTATAACTTCAGGAAAGTTAACTATTCCCTTTTATACAATCATCTTTTGAATTGTGATTGGACATTTCTTCTTGACTACAGAATGTAGATGAAGCCTTGTGTGCTTTCTATACCTCCTTGAATGCTGTCCTGGATCTTTACGTTCCTTCTAGGCCGAACTACCGGTCTTCCTATCTGCCTAGGTTTTCTCCTGATATTATTCATAATCTCAAAAATAAAAATTTCTATCACACCAGATGGATTAAAACAAAAAATATTACATATTATAATGAATTTAAACGCATCAGACAGTTAATAAAAACCCAAATAAACAATACCTACATTCGCTACCTTGGTTATATTGAGGAGTCCTTAGGAACTTCACCTTTCAGTCTATGGCGGTTTCTTCGGGCAAAAAAGCAGGCATCGAAGATACCGGGGAGGTTGTGGGATTTGGATGGAAGGTTTATGATGACCCTTATGCTATTGTTAATGCCTTCGCTGAAACATTCTCCTCTGTGTTTGCTTCTGGAGATAATCTCACTGAAACCTTTCCATTTCGTCTGGTGTTTTTCCTGAACGTTGGAAGAGGGCCAGGATTGTTCCTGTGCATAAAAAGGATAACAATGAACTACTATCTAATTATAGGTCTATTTCCATCATATCGAATTTTGCCAAACTCTTGGAGAGGGTGCTCTATACACGTATATATAGCAGTACTCGTTCTATTGTTTCTACAGATCAGCATGGTTTCATGCCTGGGAGATCCACAGTTACTAATTTGGCGACACTAACTCAATTTATCAGCGAGATCTTGGATAGGCGGGGCCAGGTTGATGTAATCTATACTGACCTTTCCAAGGCTTTTGATTTAATCAATCATGATATGCTGTTGTGTAGGTTGAGTGCGCTGGGTTTTGTTCCGTCCGCTGTCTCCCTTCTTGGGTCATACCTAAGGGAAAGAAGGTGTTATGTCACCTACAATGGTCACTGTTCTCGGGAGTTTATTCCTACTTCGGGCGTTACTTGGCTGCCAAACTAGCAGTTAAAGAAGCAGGAGGTAAAAAACGCATACGAAAACCACGCGTTATACCCATACCGAAACAGGGCGGCGTTTTACCATTAATACCCATATTTGCCGGATTGAGCGCCCTAGGTACCTTAGCCGGGGGAGCGGCTGGAGTCGCGCAAGCCGTAAATAAAGCTAAGTCTGCAAAGAGACAATTTGAAGAAACACGCAGACACAATAAGGGTATGGAAGACATCGCGTTAAAAGGAAAAGGTTTTTATATGAAACCGTATAAGAAGGGATTGGGTGTATATGTGAAGACCCAATAAAAAAACTAATTAAGTGACTGCCACAGAGACCCCTCACCGATAATGATATAAGAAAATTTCCCGGTAAAGCAATAAAACATTTTCGAGGTGTTTTTATGAGGGACAATTTGCCAAAAAAAACCGCGTAAAAACGAGTGTGATTGGCTTCCATACATATTTTTCAATTCCTAATGTCTTCGAGGGAGCTAACGCATTTCATTACGGCGAGAAAAACGTTATAATGATTCCCGTTGGATCATATGAAATAAGTGATATCGAAGAATATTTAAAAAGTGTCCTGCCCGAAGATACAGTCCTATCAATAAAACCAAACAATAATACTTTAAAGTGTGAAATAAAGAGTACATTCGATATCAACTTCCAAAACGACGAATGCTAGGTTTTAGCGAACGAATCCTAAAGGCTAATGAAAAACATGAATCGGACTTGCCTGTGATGATTATAAAGGTGGTTACAATCAAAGTAGAATGCAATATCACTACATCTGCCTACTATAACGCACGTTTATCGCACACGCTCTATGAATTTGCACGGCAGGTACAGCCGGGATTTGCTATTAATATTGAGCCTCAACACGTCATCTATTTACCTGTAAGTTCGAGACGTATCCACCACATTACCCTAACATTGTTAGATCAAGATGACGAACCGATAAATTTTCGAGATGAAAAAGTTATTGTTAGATTAGAATTAAATCGATTATCGTGGTAATGGGATTGTCTTTCGATCTCCAACATTATACAACAACTCCGTATACCATCGCAGGCGTTACTTGTTCGCAGGACGCACGACAGTTAACATCTGCTAATATAGCATTTTTGCGTTCCCTTGGATTGAGTGTAAAAAATGGCGGCAAAACAATCAATATTCGAGGACGTGAAGTTCGATGAGGTGATAATAAAAGAAGAATATCACACCTACTATCCTCGAACAACCAATTTCAATTTAAACGATGAAATTTGAATACCTATTCAACAACAAGATATATACACTCTACCATCTGCTAGTTACATCTACATAGAGGGTGAAATAAATGCAGTTAAAGGTGGTACTGGGAAGTGCGTTCTAACAAATAACGCCTACGCATTTTTGTTCGATCAGATTTGTTACAAACTCAATGGAGTTGAGGTAGATCCGTGTATAATACCGGGTATTACAGCGACAATGAAAGGCTACGATTCCTATAATGAAAGCGAAAGCCGTCTATTAGAAATGGCTGGTTGGTGCCCCTTCAAAACGTCACAGCCTACCTTTTCCGGTGTGCAGAAGTTTAACGCTTGCATTCCACTTAAATTTCTATTAGGATTCGCTGAAGATTATACAAAAGTTGTAATTAATGCAAGTCAGGAATTAATATTATTGCGGAGCAAGACAGATGATAATTGTTACAAGAACGATAGCGCAGGTGGAACAAAAAGGGCAACTATAGAAATAGAAAAGATTGAATGGCATGTACCTCATATTTGGGTAAACGACGAGACTCGCCTAACATTGTTGGAAACACTTCGTGATAACAAGCCTATATACATACCCTTTCGTAAATGGGAATTATAGAAGCTGTCTTCATTGCGTACTACTAGGACCGATATGGTCGGTAAAAACAAGTGTCAATATGGAGAAACCTCGATACGTTATTGCGGCTTTCCAACAAGACAAAAAAGATAACTTTCTAGCGGATGCCACGGCTTTCAATCATTGTGCCATTACAAATGTCAAATTGTATTTAAATTCAGAAAACTATCATTACGATAAATTGAATCTGAATATGAGTCAAAAACAATAAGCGATAGCTTATCATATGTACTCGGCCTTCCAGGAAAGTTATTAATATCGACCTAACCAACCTCTGTTGTATTACAGGAAGTTCGGCGAACACGCTCTTTTCGTGATTGATTGTTCCAAACAGAACGAGTCTTTAAAATCTGCAACCGTCGATATAAAATTGGAGATGGAATGTGAGAATGCCTTTGAAAAAGATACTGTCGCATATTGTCTCATTTTACATGATAACATTGTCCAGTATGAACCTCTGAGTGGTACTGTAAAGAAAATTATATAAAAGAAAATAATACTGTGCAATATTGTGTAACACTCCGTAAAACCATTCTTCGGGGATTAATTTATGTGTGTTAGATCTTAAAATAATTATGGTGGGGGTAAAGTGTATGTATGTATTCTAAATTATTAATAAGCATCGCAACAAGACATTAAATCAGTTTCTGTACAACTTCTAATGTGTAAATGTGTGACATTCGACGATACCTCGGAATTATATAAATGGGAAAAAGAAGATGAAGAACGAATATTAGATTGGGTCACCATCGCCACAGATAGAATGAGATTTGAATATAAAATTAGTAAGTTTATGGCGGTGTTAAGCCCTATACTAACTGCCGAGCACCGGATGAGAATCTATAGACAACGATTCGAGTCATTCATTATAATTGATATACAGGGATTCAATGCCGTGGAGTTTACGCCTAAGGAAATGAGCGTGACCGACGGATCTCATACACTTGACGTCTTATTCAAACACCTAGTGCCTCTACGACATCTACCTAAACAGCGGGAGATATGGTGGTTAGAAAACAATCACCTAGGAATAAAATACAACGACGGTTACGTTGATTTAAAGGAGCTTGACAAAATTTTATCTCCCATGTGTGCTAATTATAGCAAAGTGTACGTTAAGGGACATCAAAAAACTATTTTTCTTAAAAAATATTTAGATGTAGAAGTTGTTAATTTAGAATCTAGTAATTTTAGTAACGTTCCAAATTTAATTAAAACTCATAAACATTGTTTGTATCATAAATTAGGTGCTGCAAATATATGCACCGAAAATAATGTTAAAATTTTATGTAAATATTTAAGGAAATAAAACATTTTTAAGTATTTTTAAAGTATTTATTTTCCTCCTTTATAATAAGTGTATACAAGAAACATTTCATATATTAGACAACGAACATAGATCACTATTAAATTTATTTAATTTAATATAATATAGTATAGTTTATTTTTGATTGTACGAATAACTCGTTCTGCTATTGAAGCTTTCTTCGTAGTATACGAAGAATAGTGATTAATTCGATATTTTTTCATTAATTTCCCGAATTCCCGATTATAAGATTCCTTGCCTGCACCTGTTTGCAAATTTTTCGGAAAACGTCCCCATCGTAAAATAATGGACATTGCGTCTCTAACTTCATTGGCGTTTTTGGTTTTCAACCATAAAAACTTAGAAAAGCAGTCGATTACGACTAAAACGTATTTGTAACCGCTATTCTCACGTTTGTACGGCAAGAACTCCATTAAATCAGCCTGCCATAAAGCGTCTAATCCTTTAATAATTACATGTCGTCTCACAAAGTTGATGATCGGTTGATGATCGGTGTAGTTCATTCACAATGTCCTCTTTACTCATATTATATGACTACACTACTTTTGAAAATAATCTTACTCCTCTTTTTAGATTAATATTTTTTTGTGTATCCAGTTCCTCTGTTAAACCATTTATGCGATATTCCAAGTCCAATATTTTAGATTCCAATCTTTTAATTGTGTCTTGAAACTCTGTGTCTAATACTTTTCAGTTACACAATCCTGACCATCAACAGGATCGGCCACATATCTAATACGCTTTCCATTAGCATTAATATCTCCTTCAGCCGTCAGGAAGAATTCTGGAAGATAACGTTTAATAACCGAATTTGCTCTATAAGAGTTACGACAACGTCCAAATTTATCAATACTCATTCCGAAAATGGTTTATGTTTACCGTCAACATTATATTTATTGTACAACACCCGCCTATTTCAATTCTTCTATTATAGACATAATTTCGTTATTGTGGCTAGTATTTCCCGCATGTTGGGACGCCTTTAGGAGTCGAAGACGATCTACTAATTCGTTGATATCGTTCCACTATACATATTGATATGGTGCGTCCGATGCAATCATATAACCTTGTCCAGAGGTTCATTCTAACAACGGTTTGATTATGTTATTGTACTTATAACTTTCATTTCCCCTTAGTTGTTGTAGGGGATTGAAATGGCGATGTAGTACATGCGTACGTTGTAAGATATCGCGGTATGAATTTTCATTCTCCGGAGTGTAAGTACCCGGCACTTTCTTAAACAACAATTCATACAAACCTTCGGTACCCTTGTATACTTTATCGTTGATTACCACGTCATTTCCAGAAAAAAACTATATCATCGTTAGCAATTTTAAACGAGTTTGTATGAGGGTCCATTATTGGGCTAAAAGTGGTGTCCAAAGCCCCGCTGCTTGTATGGCGGAAGAGTCTCAGTATGTAGGGTTTATGTGGAAGTGTTCTAACATGTGCAGGTGAAGGAGATGATATTTGTTGTGTGGTGGGAAATAGTTGAGTTTGTCCAGTAGATTTCAATTGTATAGTAAAAGGAAGCGATTGGTTTAGTGTAGCCGAATTAGGTTGTGTTGTCTTTTCTAGTAAAGTATCTTTATTATTAATCAAAGGTTCCTTGAGAGATCTGACTTCTTCTTTAAGCGTTGAGTCTAATTCTTTCAATGGTTCAGAAATTGGTTTGAACCTTTTCTGTAACAATTCATCGATATCCAACCGGCCTAATTTTAATTGCATATGTTTCTTTCGTATCGCTCGACTGGCTTTTAGAATTTTCAACTTTAGTTCCCGTGTCTCTGGCTTTACTTCCATATTTGTTCAGGCAATTTTGATGGAACAGCTACCTGTTCTAATAGAACGGCTACCTGCTGTAACAAACCGGCTACCCGTTGAAATGGAACAGCTATCCGCTGAAATGGAACTGCTGCTTCGTTTATTAAAACAGCGATCTGTTACTAGACGATTTCAATAGATATGAAATTATTTATTAGCAACACAACATTTACTCTTACACGCAAAGAGCAATACCAATATATTCTTGATTTTCTTTTTAACCTTAACATAGTTGACAGAGTGAATGAGCAGTGCGAGTTTGTTTGGAAGCATATATGCCAATCAAAGGTCTTTTTATAACGGCCCTTATCAATATCTCTGTCCTTATCAATCACCAGAAATCCATACTTATACTTTCAACATTCAGCACACATAATTTTAAACTGATGAAAAGTCATGTCGGCACCGACATGGTCATCGTATATATGTTTCAAATTCAGATCATCTTGTTTAAACACGATCAGGAAGTTGCTATTATCGCAGACAAGTTGCTTTGGGATTCGGGAATAAGTCTGACACAAATAAAAGCTATCCACAGCTTTGTGCCTACCCATGCAAAAATAAAGTCTAATCTTATCCTGTCTATCACACACTACATCGTCAAATACAAAAACTGAATTCTCTCTTGCGTCGCCAGGATTTACAACTTCCTCGTTTTCATTATATGCGTAATGTTGTATACCTGATGACTTCATAAGTTTCTCAAGGAACTGATACTTTGGTTGATATAAAGACTTGGAATATACGTACAAATTGTCAAATCTAAGTCCATCAATTAATAATGTGAGCATAATATTTGTCTTCCCACAGTTTGAAGGACCACAAATTATACATCGTAGTGTATTGGGTAGCAAATCCCCATGTCTCTTTAGGTGCTCATCATATATATCTAAGTTTAAAACTTGTAGACGTTCTTTCTGTTTAACTAGTCGCATGGTAAATGAGTATCCAGCCAAAGACTATTTGTATAAATATAAATCATTTCGTAAACTCAAAAACAATGGGACGCCAGCATTTTGTGTTTGACTTGTATCATTACCGAGGTGATTATTAGCTAATTACTAGCGATGGAATGCTATTGTGAAATTCGATTCCAATAATGTGAAAACTGAAGAGAAACTAACTACATCACAATAGTTATTTCGTTTGGACACAAAAATTTTACATTTAACTGCTATCATCACGCAAAATTTCTATCATCATGTAAAAACTAATAAGTAGTATCGGGAGATCCACACCGCACAAAATTAATTTAATAAAATTCGGTACATATGTTTCAAGAGCACGTATGTATGTACCGAATTTTATTAAATTAATTTTGTGCGGTGTGGATCTCCCGATACTACGTATTAGTGATATCAGCCCACAGCCCTTGCAATTCTTTCACGGATCATGTAAAAAGGTTTGCATTATTATGCGAAAGTATCAATACAAAATATTCTGAGAAACAGTAATGCATTTTGTATTTGAGTGCTATCTTTATCATATGAGGGAAAACCACTACGCTGGAATTCGTAAATTCAAGAGTTTCTATGAATTAGTATTAGACAATATGTTTTGTATAAGAGCGTGTTCTGTTATGGGTTTTAATTTGGTTGATTATTTTATTTTATTTTAACAACACATTATAATACACCTTCTTATGACTACTACTACTATACTTCTACCCACGACATTTAAAAGTCACACACGTCATGTATATTGTGTTGCGTAAAAACAAATGCGAATTTCAATTATTCGTAACACCTTCCCTTAATTGTTGTTCACATTTGTTTACACATCAGATAAATTCACAAAAAAAACGAATTGTACAAAACAAAAACAAAAAATGACTGAAACTCATTCACATGTCAATTTTAAGTGATTAACTTACATCGAAATGTCGTTATTAAATATAACAAAAGTAAATATTCCGTTTTTATACATTTGTTCAATAACATATTTTAGTAAGTAATAAAGGCATTCTTGTTTACATTATTTCATTTATCAAAAAAACATTATTAATAACTAAATTTTACATTATAGTTTTGTTTCTAAACTTCACAAACTTTGTATGATTCAAAGGTTTTGTTAACATATCTGCGAGTTGTAAATCTGTGGGTACAAAATCAATATTAATTAAACCTTCAGAGACTTTTTCACATATAAAATGATGTCGATTTACGATTTACAATACCATTCTTGATCATGTGTATTGCACTTTGATTGTCTATGTACAACGTAACAAGTTTGTTAGTTAAGTCCTCAATAAATGATTTCAAATATAATAAGTCTTTACAACATTCTGATGCGGATATGAACTCACTTCTGTACTCGACAACGCGACGATAGGCTGTTTACGAGAGCGCCACGCTATTGGACCTCCGTTTAGCATCACAATATAGCCACTAGTACTTTTACGATCATTTGTATCACCCGCGAAATCTGCGTCACAATACGCTTCGAGTACCACTATATTGTCATTTATTTCACTTTTTTGTTCATAACTAATTCCACTCTTTACACTCCCTTTTGGGTATCTTAATGCTCGTTTAATTGTTGGTACCACTTGAGGTGTTGCATTGTCAACTTTCCTAGAGCAGTAGTTGACTACAAATGATAAGTCTGGTCTGGTTTTATTACACAAGTATAAT
>JARFOC010066324.1:0-16960 GCA_031763485.1 Osmoderma eremita | reverse complement strand
TACAATTTATAATGTGTTGTGGTTTAGTTTTTAGCTTATTTCAATGCACTGCTATTTTTTCGCACACAGCTGTATATATATATATATATATATATGTATATATATTTGTTTATCAGATCGTTCTACAGAGATGAGCCTAAAATATGCTAAATTAAAAATTGCCTAGCGCCCGAATATTTTTCTTAAATCAACCTTTTAAAGGAATTATGAATTTTATTCCATAATTATCACGCTCATTATATCAACACGTACTTGTTGATTAATAAAGATTACATGCATGAAAAATGTGTATAGCCTTAAAATCTCATTAAAAATATGTAACACATACAAAAACATCCATAATGAAATATACAGTAGGGGATCCCGTAAAATTAATTAATGTTCTGCAAGAGAGCATGTGTATGTTTGTTGGTGTTATAGGTAGAGATATATATAGTAAATTTGTATGCGCAACGAATTTCATTCGATATTTCATATGTGGTATGAACATTTAAATGTAATTCGTCCAGTGAACACTCATTTTCGTTTCTAGCACCTTCCCCGGCCGGACTTCACAAATACACACATCCAATTGGATGCTGCCTCGTCCATGCAAATCGAATGTGATCAATAATGTTGGGATGGTATTAATTTTTAATCGGGCATTACACTGTTAATAATTACTTTCAAAAATTAACAATTCTGCGGCCTGTTCTATATTATGTATATTACTTATTGTAAATGTCGAACTGAACGAATACAGCGAAAGAACATCGATAAAGAAATCATAATAGTTACTCTCAAGTAAGTCGATGAAGAAATGATATTGTCATGTACAAACATCTGCGATTTCATTTAAGATATAGAATTGGAGAACACACTCTTTTGGCGATCGCACAGAGTTATTTAATACAATGCGATCGGTTATCTATACGAGTAAATTGAACCAACTTCGAATACATATTTTTAGGGTTGGCATTGTTAGCGTTCGGTCAGTAGCGCGCGCTTCGAAGAATTCCAAGAGGTTTAGTAGGTAATAAATGTAAATAATTGTTATCAAAATCGGGTATATTTTTGGTTTCCCCTATATTATCCTACCAACGCACATCTAATGTGCGATATAATTCTTGTTTTTAGCCAAGTTCATGTTTGACCTATATTAATTTTATCACAATTATTACAAGGGATGGAGTGAATTTCATTAGATTGCTTTAATAGACTAGTTTTGTCCTTCATATGAGAGAAGAAGGTGTTTAAGGGTTTTGGGTAACCGTTGTTGGAAAACATGTTGAATAATACCTCCACGTTTTTTTGAAGGAACTTTTGGGTGACTTATTTTACACTACTCGTTATTTCATAGCTAAGATGTTGTTAATTTTTTGTTTTATAGTGTGATACGAATGGAAATTCATAAGTCTACTTGAATTGCTGGGTTTGCTATACCAGTCAATGAGTATGTTATTGTCATCATCTCTAATTATCTTAGTGCCCAGGATCGGTACAAGGGATGCCTTTTATATTTCGAGAATAGGCGTTCCAGGTGCTGCCACCTGGCAACCAACGCTTGTATCGTAAATTTCGGCTTTTTGGCAGTATACTCACTCAGAACATTTTGACGTACAAGCGATATTTGTGTTACTTACAGTGGCTTAAAAATTTCACCCTGGCCAAAAAATGTGAACATTTTCGTGTCATTTCGACGTGGATTATCTCATAAACAGTCTATAGATGAACTTAATTCGGCATTTGGCGATGAAGCACCATCAAATACTGGTGTATGCCTTTAGTACGCCGAATTCAATCGTGGCCGTGCTTCACTCACTGACGAATTTCGTGAAGGCCGTCCCAAATCAGTTGTTGTTCCGAAAAACATTGACGCTATGCGTGAACTGATATTGCAAGATCGGCATGTGGCGTATCGTGAGATTGAGGTAACCTTGGGTATTAGTTGGACCAGCATGCATTCACATCAACATTTGGCCGTAAAAAAAAATTGTTCGCGTTGGATTCCACATAATTTGACAATCGGTAAAAAAGGGGTCGTGTGGATTGGTCAAACGAAATGTTCCAAAAATACGATCTCGGTACTTCAAAACATGTCTATGTCTATCGTAACAGGTGATGAATCATGGATCTATGCCTATGAGCCCGAAAGTAAACAGCAGTATGGGTCTTTCAAGATGAACCAAATCCAAGAAAAGTTGTTCGCGTACGAAGCACTTCGAAGCAAATGGTCGCCTGTTACTTCGGAAAAACCGGAGATGTGGCAAATGTACCATTGGTGTCACGGCGGACGGTCAATTGTGAATGGTACACAACCATTTGTTTGTCAGAAGAATAAGGGAAACCAACCTCCGAGGGCGGGTCATTCTCCACAAGACAATGCGAGCTCTCACACGTCAAACCAAACAAGAGAGTTTTTGGCAACTGAAAAAGTTGAATTGAAGGGTCATCCCATCCAATGACTACTTTTTGTTTCCACACATCAAACAAAAATTGCCTGATCAACGTTCTTCGACGCTTGAAGAAGCGGTTGATAGATTCAAAATGCATATTTTGGAGGTACCTCAATCGGAGTGGAAAAGTGTTTCGAAAACTGGTTCAAGCGCATGCAAAAGTGTATTGATCTTCATGGAGAATATTTTGAAAAACAGTAAAGCCATGTACTATGATTAATTTTAGTTTCTGTTCTGTATTGTCGAAATATAAAAGGCATCCATCTGTTTCTTTTTCTATAGGGAATTGTAGGTCAGGACGAAAAGAATTATGTATGTTGAGAATATTTTTGATTTCTGACTCTGGTGTGCGCAAAAAATATCATCGACATATCTTTCTTAATAAAACTAAACTGAAAATGTTATCTAACACACAAGTCATGATTATGTTGGCAATAATAAGATTGAGTGACGAACCCATAGGTAAATCACATATTCGATAATAATAATTGTTAGAAAAAACAGAATACCTATTGTCAATTATAAACTGAATTATCTGAAAAAATGAATATATTGGAGTGGTGTTCATATATCAGTGTATTTAAGAAAGATAGAATTTTTCTTTTAGTTTGAAAGTCAATTATAATTTCAGCATTTTGTAACTACAACCTATAATTTCTTTATAATGAGAAATGTAAAAATAAGAAGCTTACGTAAATTTCTCTTGTCTAAACATCATTAATTTTATCCGCAACTTCAAAACTATGCTAAAATATTTGACCTCCCACGAAACACACCGGCTAAATACCAAAATACCCCAACCAAATAACCCACTACGTCGCTACGATTTGCATAAACGAAATCCATTTATCGATTTTCACCTTCGAACCGCTCTGTCCCTATTAATATCAGCAACTACACGCCAATTTTAAGAAAAGGCACACACCCTAGCCTACCCCTGTGGCATTACCGATACGCGCCCTACAATAAAAGTAAGAAATCGACCGAAGCACAAATGCGGCCAAGCAGCCATCGTGAGCTAGCTTGAAACAATCGAGTGTTACCGCGCTAGGATTTGAGCGTCGACCTTTTCTTGTTCGCAAATAACACGACGGCCTAGAGTTGGCAATTACGTACTGGGATTGGATCAGGTAGCAAATGCATAGCTGCTTATACGATGAACATGATCTGACGTCTCTAACGTACACAAAAAAGGCTATGATACAGATCGTGTATTCTCTGAAATAACTCGAACGCATGAATTCAAGTCATTTGTGAGGTTTAAAGGTGTGTATACCAGGAAGTATTGATAAGATTACTTAGACTTAGATTATTGCAATATTTCGATACAAAAGAGGAAAGTTCATAAAGCCCGTTAAAAAATATCTATGCAAAAACTTGGTTTCTTGATGATTCCTCTTAGACTTTTATTAAGAAAAATGGCCGGAACAATGATAAATATTCTATGATTCTCTTTATCAAAACTTACACTTTAAGGCACCAAAAGAAATAAAATAATTTTCCCAATAAAGTTCCCAAATTAGTTTGTGTCACACTCTTCAACTATATTCCTCTAAATCGAAACCTCACACCCATTTCCTCACCTGTGCCACACGCACCCGAAATTCGAACGTCGGCAAACATATCATACCCCATTTGAAAGGGGTTGATTCTGCTATTACAATAGAACTTTTGCAAACCGTTCCGTACCCGTTTAACTGTTATCGGGGAAAGGTTAATATTAAAACAAATAACCGTCGAGCGCAAGACAAACAATCCGAGAGTCGGGTGGAGGGCTGTAACAACAGTGACGTGGGGTCCGACTAGACCGCAACTATCGTGTCGTCCCAAAATACTAACCCGACTCCGTGTGGGTGGTGCAGGACCTGGGAAACATGCAAAATTCTAATTAATCATTCACTTTGGTTCGGTTGTATTTTCGGAGTAGGTTCAGTGTTGCCGAGGTGAAATGATCTTATCAGTTTGACGTAAATAATTTGGGATTTGATGTTGGGGATTGATCAGAATATCTTTTTGAAGATATCAGAAGACAAGGACAGAGTGCTGGTCGATTGTGATATCTTTATAATTATATTGATGTGACGTTGAACATAATTTTGGTTTTGGTTTATTCTAGTTCCATAAACGGTTACGCTAAGTAAATCATATAAAACCTTGGGAAATCTATGATGTTTTTGCATGTAAAAGCTGACATATTTTTAGTTAAAATAGAACTTATATTTATATTACAGAAAATCCCAAGAAAACCTTTGGCTCATTCCTGGAAATGCTTTAACAAAATTAATAATAGCCGTATGCTCTTTCTTATTAGAAAATTGAAAAGGTTACTCCAAGAATCAGATTTTCAACTACAGACCCAAATGAATATTTTACCAAATTTGAAAATGTTGCTCCACTAGTGTTAATATCTTTCAAAGGTTTTACCTTAGCCATATATACTAAGTGGCTATTCTGTGCTTGTCTGCATCCTAACACGAAATCTCTGTATTTCTCTCCAATCAGCACGTCTCTATTGAGGTAAATTAATGATTACAAATCTTATTGCCATCATACAATTAATTCATTGCAGCTTGATACCGAAGGCGAAGTCAAGGCAATGTCGTAACAGATTTTGAAGTATTCAGTATATCATTCATCGTAGATTATTATTACAACTTATAAAATCTAAATGACATTATGTTTTCTATAGTCGATATAAATCATTTGAATTGTGTGTATCCGCGCGGGTACCTCAAGGATCTCACTTAGGACCATGCATATAACAAATTTGCGTCAAAGAAAAAATTGTAATAAAATTTTCAACAACTTAATTTGCTAATAAAACTCGCACTTCGATCTTGGTGTCCAAAAACTTGAGGTAGGTTTAATAACAAGATCATACTTATTAAAATTTGTAGAAAATGTCTGCAGTGGAGTTTCAATTATTGACATAAGACAAATCCAATAGTGGAGTTCAACGTACTTATTTTGAACTAAAATGGCCATAATCCAAATTCAATGGTGCAAACTAAAGACGCTATAACAGATCAATAGCGTAGATGTGTCCAAGTAATTCTTTTATCGAAAACTTCATATACCGTATGCGAGAAATACTTATGGCTAATCTATGTTACGCGAATTATTGTCTCTGGCCTGGTTAGGGATATATATGCAGGAAGTGTAATTACAAAAAAATATATAATAGTAATATTTCTTGTAAATAGGCCCTGAAACGTTGGGGGAATGACAGGGTGTGATAGTTAGCCATTTCGGTGCATTACCCCTGAATTTGTCTTCCAGGTATTCATTTTTACAAGCCGTGTCGATTCGTAGGGGGAAAAAACGCCATCGATGTTATTGGAGCAGCGGGGTATCGAACCCCGGACCTTCAGTTTAGTAGTCCAGTAACAAATTAACTAGACCACTACGGGAAAAATAACTTCAGAACAAAGAAAGGAAAGGCACAATTAATAAGCTTAGGCAGGTGGTAGGATATTAAATAAACAACTTTACAAAAAAATATTAAATTCACATTTAAGACAAAATTAGGTTATTAAACTGATATATGTACAACAATCGATTATTAAGAGAAAACCAGTGTGCCCCCTTCTAGAATTTATCAGATCCACATATCGATGTCCTTAAACCTTGACAGCATACTGTTGTATATATGGAAATAAAAGAGAGGAGTTACCAAAATCGCTAGTTACCTGCGTGTAACTGGCATAATTAGTTAAGAGTTAACATATATTACTTGTTAACAAAATCCGCAATTCTCCCGAAACTAATTGAAGCAGACATGTTTGCTAAAATTGTCCTCAACTAAATTTACAGTTACAATAACGCTTAATTTTATAATATTCAGACGATTATAAATCATTTCCATACTATAAAAAGCACTACTCGTCGGATACCGTAACGAAACACAGTTCGTACATCATATAAATCACTTTACATTCAAAGTTATTAGCCAATTTCCTCCCAATAAATCCTCCACGCTTAGCTTCGACGTTTAACGGTTATTTCCAACTATATAATAGCTGTACACGTTGAATGCTGTATGGTATATGTAAACCATGAAAATGTGAACGTTTCGCCTCACAATACAGTGGCGTAGGTTAGGTTGGGCAGTAAAGGAAATTTGTATTTTATTAGGTGCGAAGTTATGGTTAATTCAATTTCGGAATTAGGGTCGTAAAAGTTATTTGACATTACATAACACTATATTTTGGAAAATTCGCCTTTGGAATGGCGGAATGTCACCACACATAACAAAAAAATTAAAACGATAAACGATAAACGATTGGTTCAACCCACACTAAGGATAAAACTTTAACTTTTTATAATGCTTAAGTTTTGTTTCGTAGTGTGGGTGAATCAATATAGTTAAGAACAAAATGAGTTAAGCCTCATGAAAAGTTACGAAAAATAAACTTGTATTATCCTAGTAGGGCTTAGAAAAAAAACTAGTTTTATCCTTTCTATATAAAACTTTTAAATTTTTTTAAACATGTTTATTTTATCCTTTTCATTGCGTTTTGTACTATGGTGTTTTTTTTTTTAATTTTTTAAAAACATATTTAGTCAGTACATGTAATATATTCGATGTAACCCTCCACTCAATTCGATAATACATTTCTCTTCCATTCGTTTCACCCTGTTGCTCTTCTACATTTCCCGGAGCGTATTTGACATGCCCTTAAACCAAGCAGTGGATAAAAGGTAGAGAGCCGAGTTAGTCAGTCAACAAACAATCGAAAACAATCGAACATTCATTTAGAGAGAGTACCTGGCGATATTTAGATAGAACAAAGACTTGCTTGTATGATTTTACAGCCGTACAATGCGAATACTCTTTCGGTTGTAATTTTAAGGAAGCAATAACACAGGATGGAACAGTGGAAGCTCAAACTCTTTGTTTTTATTTCCTTCGACAAAAACAATATATTTAAATGATTATTTGACAAGATAACGGAGATTAGGGCGAATACAAAACTCGCTAAAGGAACAACATAAAGTACCATACGATAGAGTGACCCGTTCCCAACAATCGATCAACTACTAGGTTTCAAAATTATACAACCGCATGCCACAGGACCCTACCACCAAATCCGTGTAGAGAAAATGTCCATCGATAGAGAATGATATTCTACGCTATGGAGAAGTAAAACTTCTCTAGTCCGTCACTGCTTATACATGATTTTATATTATCTTCAATCTAATACAAATTAGGCAAAACGTATCGGTTGGAACCCAAATTCTACCTGCATATTATGGAAAAAAGACAATGAGTCACATACGCAATTGCTTAACTGTGAGGATAGTTGAACATAGAATTTCGCGGAGAACAGACGTGTTTGATTTTACTTTGATTTTACAATTAATCAAAAGTGCGTTGGAATTTCGGTATTATGCATATACAGGGTGGAAGAATATTAAAAAAGTGAGTGGAGTGACAAAGTTCTGGTGTATTCTTAAGAGTTCCACTGCAACATTTTACAAAGTTAAGGTAGGGTACCTATATATTGTATTATTCAACATTATAAGTACCGCTTACAGTGAGTTAATGAAAATCGGGAAAATAAAAATATATGACAATGTAATTCAACACGTGTATTGAACCACATAAGTGATAAAAACCAACAGTTAAAATAGAAGACAGCAAAAATATATATAATTATAAATTGAAAGGGTATTAAAAATTTTTGTTAGCATTCAAACAGATTCAGTGGTCCCAGTTTAAAATATTACCGTAAATATTACTTAAATTTTCAATATTTGTTTGAAATTCTTTGAATTCTCGTGCCTTTTATGTCTAACCTTGTAATTATTTTTTTTGTGTAAAATTTCAACTTCATCGAAGTTCATTGTTTATAATAAGTTATTGCAATCGATTCTTAGCGCACTAGATTATTTGTTTATTACTATTGTCGGTACATCGCAACAGTGGTTGTTGTGAAACTAATTATTTATGGAACTGTAGAGAGAAATGTGCATAATAGCCATTCCCAAACGCCACCAAGATAGGACTTTTCAAGCAAATAACAGGGTGATTGGCGAACCAACTTAGAAATCATGCAAGTTCTTAACCTGATCATAAAGTGAACAGTAGAAATTGTTTTACTTGTGGCCAAGTGGGTCGTGTACAGAAATATTGTCATGAACTTAAGCGGATACGTATACTAGTACAATAGATGAACATGCAAATTTCTGTAGTTTCATTACTAAGATGGAAAATGTTTTCAAATCCACGGTATCCTTGCTAAATCTGGTCATAGCTTTGATGCTGGCTTTACACGCAAAGCAATAGAATAACGAAAGAGCGTGAATTCTATGGTTCTGGTACTTCCACCAAATATTACACTTTGGTGCATTAATTTTCATGATGATCCTGAAGTTTTCTTTAGGGTTGTTTGGGGTGATTCCCGGCTCTGTTTTCATACGAACTACAACTTTATTGATTCAGTAGAACTATTTATTGCACACACAATGATATGAAAAATTATAACTATGACATCTGACAAATTTACTTGTTGTTACATATATATATAAAACAAAACATCTCAGGTTCCTTGTGACCTATAAACATATATACACATAAACTACAAAACAAGGGTTTTACATCGTTTTATGTAGTGTCCCTGGATTGTTTGGTTGCATTGAGTGGTGAAGTGGGCAAAATAGTTGCACCGCATTATAAATCGTAGCGAATCAAAACCACTACCTATTATCTACAAGCGAAAGAGACTGTCCCGATGTAGTAATATTATACAAGGAAGTTACTGTTATTGATGAATTAATAAACTTATTTGAGCGGTAAATATAATAACAATAATCATATGAGTTAATAAGATAACAATATGTAATAAATAATAATATAAAGAAGATGTGCCAAAAGATAATTGGTTATAAATAAGGTCTGTTAGAAGACAATTGTTACTGTTTATCTAAATTTTTATTTTAAAATAATATCTTCAGAATTCGTGTTTTCTTACGATTGCCGGGTCTCGACAGAAATATGTCAAGTGAGGAGGCTTCATCGATAGGGTGGCCCAGTGTTAATTGTAATAATGAGGCGCCATGTTCGCCATAATACAATGAGACCACTCAGTATATTATCGTCAATCCAGTTTGATTTTATTTTGATTTTACAATTGTATTTATATTTATGGGTTTTACTCCCATAGATTGTGTGTGTTTATCATACTTTTAATTTTGTATCAATTTTTTTTTTAATTTTATCTTTACATTCTTTTTCTAACTTTTGTTACTAACATCTTAAATTAACAAATTATGTGGTGGTAATATTGCAAATACAGGCCATTATTAATACTGTTTAAGAAAATATGAAAATAATCGAGGTGGTTTGTTTGTACATAAAACAAAAAAAAACAAATACATTCCAAAATCCAATCGTACAAATTAGCTTTGTAGGTTTATTAAAATCCTTCTGTTTTCGCTGATTTATTCTGGTCGACTGCACAAATTACCGGGGAGTTTAACGAACCCTTCACAACTTCCCGCTTTATCAAATCCCGTTCACCAATTAAACTTTGTGAACAAAAAATTCCCGCTGCTATTAACTGACCTTTTGAGGAGTCTAAAAATAGGGAAATTCGATAAATGTTTTATGATATTTATAAACTGATGACCAGTCGTCGGAGTTTAGGTCAAGATTTGGGTTGAAATTCCATTAAAGCTCCACAGATACGTCTAGAAATTCAAGAAAAATCCCTGGCTATAAAGGAATAATTGAAAGAGCTAATATATTACAGAAAAATGTAAAACAATTTCTAGAACATGCACATTATAATGGCATTACTTCGCACCGCTAACAAATTGTAATATTGAAAAATAATTTTTTCGATTTAAACATTCTCTAGTAATAAAAAAAATGTAGGTTGTTGCCGGAAATATTGAAAAATAATTCATACTTATGTTGATGCATAATTAGTAGATTGTTTTGACTTATTTTATTCAATTATTCAATTTATATACATACTTGTTTCAATTTTGTTGAAAACAAGTAATACTCTCTTATTCACCAGCCATGTCAAACATGCGGCCTGTGACGAAAGTACAGATGCGTGTGGTGGGCGCAACTCGCTGTTTTTCTTCGTGCTGTTGATAGAGATATCAACATTTATGAAGAATTACTGGAATTTGTACCATTGCATGATACAACAGGATATACCAGAGGATATTTTCATTGCTGTTTATGGACTTCTGCAAAAGTACAATTTAGATTGGTCAAAACTGTTTTCCATTGCAACACACGGAGCTCCTTCAATGACTGGAGTCAATAATGGCTTCATTAAAATATCGCAGACAAAGATCAGAGAAACGTGCAGTGACAAACCAGATTTTCATCATGTTCACTGTATAATCCACCAAGAAGTTTTATGCTCGAAAGGGATGAAAACGTTTTGAAGTCAGTGAAAAAATGAGAAACTTCATAAGCTCACGTGGCTTTAATCAGCGACAGTTTTCTGCGTTTTTACGTGATTTAGAAAGTGAGTACACCTTACCTTATTATGCAGAGGTGTCATGGCTTGCGTGTTCTATGGTTCTCGATCGGTTTTGGAAACTCAAAGAAGAAATACGCTTTTTTTATGGAAGTGAAAGGACAAGATGTCAGCTTATTATCCGACGTACCTTTTTTTTACAAGATCTTTCATTTATGGTAGATATCACAAAACACTTGTCGGACTTAAATACGAAATTGCAAGGACCACATCAAGTTATAATAGATGTGCATGATCATGTGAAAGCTTTGAAATGTAAGATGTTGCCGTGGGAAAAACAATTACCAGTGGATAATCATTTCCTGACTTGTACGGCGTATCAGGAACGTACAGTTGTCTCAATATCATACAAAAGCGCTTTCAGGATTTTAAGTCGCAAGAAGACGGCTATTCTTAATTTTTTTGTATTTTCACTAACGATATTGATAAAGTTCCCCCTCACTTGCAAATGGAAGTGATTGAGATTAAGTGTCAGATCCACTTAAAACAAAAATTTTATAGTGTTGGTACATTCGAATTTTATAAGTGCTTGCCTGTTCAATACCAAAAAATGAAAAAAATTGCCTGTAAAAAGTACCTGTAAGAGTGAACAATTATCTTCTTTGATGAAAGGAAACAAATCTCCCGCAAGATCGCGATTCACGGACGCACACTTGGACGCAGTTTTAAAAGTTATTTCCGTCGATAAATTCACGCCACAAATACACCACTTAATTAAAGACACAACATGTCAAATATCTAGCAAAAGAAGTTAATGTTTGTACTTTTTTGTAATGTTCTTTTTATTGGAAATTTAATAAATATACTTGTCCTGTAATAGTACTATTTTTCGTTAAGATTTTCAGTAGTTTGTCTTCTTTAATATTAGGCTTTGCGGCCCACCTAGTCTACAGTCTTCATGCTTTTGGCCCACCAGTGACTTTGAGTTTGACATGGCTGTTCTACACCAATGAATTTATGTAGCAAAAATATGTTTTGCAAAGTGGTTCGACCGCAGAAGAAATATTTATAAAATTACTACCAGTATTTGAGAAGCAAATTTTGTTTGCAGCTTGTATATATTCTAAATCAGTTAATTTTTGATTTTATTTATACACTGTGTCCGCCTGGTAACGAAATACTAGAGGCGCAAACTATGCCCCACCACAGCTTTATATAATTTGAATGGGTAGTGCCATCTTCCTTATCAGGGTTGAGATCTGGCACTAGGCAGTTAGTAGCCATTAGATGTTAGAAAAATCGTTTAATTACCATATTGACAGCCTGTATATAGAGACATAATCTTTCCAGCTTTGCAATTTTATACAAATAATCCCTTGTATTTATAAATACCATATTAAAGTGTGTTATTTATTTTTTTAAATAAAAAGACGTATTTTTTGCACTAGAATCTTTGGAGAAATAAAATTTGACGTGTTGTCATTTTTGGGGATTTAATCATAATTCACTTGAAATTAATTAAATTGAAAATAATATTTGGAATATGTTTTTTTTTATTATTTAAATTAATTACCTTCATATTTGAAATAGAATAATATAATATTATGTAATGGCCTAAATTTCTAATTTACGCAATTAATTTATGCCTCCAATAATGGTATAAAACAGTGTAAGACTATGGAGGGTATGTGTAAGAAATTAGAGAACATAATAGAATGTGCATACAGTATGCTCATCGAATTTTCTGCAATATATTTGATAAATTCCTTTTTTTATATTTTACAATTTTTTATGAAAATTTTTGCTAGCGTTAAAATTTATAAAAACGATAGATAAGATTTCTCATTGCTCATTAAATTTAGAATATTTGCTTACTACTTACCATCAAAAGAAAAGTTAAAATGACATTCACAATTTTCTTTTTAACCTGACACCATCAATATGATTACATTTATTCCTTTAAACACCTCTTCATCTCACGTTATAACGGCGAATTTATTTAGAAATAGTAATGGAATTTGGAATAATTACGTACCAAACGGCCGTTAATGACTTTACTGTCCAATATCGTGGCATTACAATAATGTATTAGAATGCATAGTTCAAAATTTTTGTATTTCTTAATATAATTATATTTTGCAATTTTTAATAAAGGAAGGAAAGAATCAATAAAAAAATATATCAAAATGACGTGTTTTTAAAACTGTTGCGGAAAATTCGTTGACGCACTGTATATTTTGATTAACTAAAAATCAGTTCATAAAAAATAATCAACACTTCACTACGAGACCGTATGTGAGTAGGCAATTTTTGTAATCGCCTCAGTTTTTTCTACAGTATATGGGACCATGTTTAGATGCGCCGAGTTCGCGTAACATTTAGTGACCATAGGACCATATCTCATACTGTATATCGGTAACATACATCTTCTATGCCGATTATGTTTTCGTGTTGATTCGTACGATACTTATACATTCGCGATATAAAGTCATTGTATTTATCTAATATTTACGAGCATATGGGTGTAGGTGATCCAAGAAAATCTTCTTTTATTAAAATTTGTAAAACACCAACCATCTTTTGTAAATAAAATTAATCTGAAAAAGTATATGTTTGGAAAAAATCAGTTCGGTTTATTTTATCTTCCTCGAAGAGCTCTTGATGATTTGTATTTTATATGGCTTATAATTGATTTCTTCCACGGTTTTGTATATCGATCTGTATGATACTTCATAATGTTTGTCAACATCTGGGAGCGATCTTAGTTTGATGTGTTCTGTTGAAATGTGATTGGTTTTATTTATTTTTCTGTGCGAACACAATTATCTGCTTTGAATTTGTTAAAAATATTGAGCATAGTCTTCACATATACTACAGCCCTTCAAGATAATTGACTGAAAACATGTCCCAAACCCGTCTTAAATTATTATTCTTCTGGTACTACGTTGTCATTGCCACCTTTACATGTTTGTTACCTGTTCATAATTTAAATAAATTTTCTACTTTTCAATAAAATGTTTTCAATTTGTGATTGATGTATGAATAAATATATTTAAAAAAATTGCTTTAATAAAGAAATATTTGACACAAGGAATAGTTTTTTCGCGCTGACGGCGCGTTAACGTATAACTGGCTGCCTACGGTGTCGCATAACGTTACCTGTTCGAAATACCTATGTGTAACGTTACAAAAAAAGCTCTGTATATTTAGTTTCATATATTTTAACCTACATTGAAAAATCCCGTTAATTACAGAAGAAGATATTTACGATATCAATTAAATACCTGTGCAACCATTTGAGTATCCAAAAAGGGATTGCCTTGGTTTCGGAGCTTCCCCAAAGCTATTTTTTTAAATATATATACATCAGGCAAAAAATCTACAATAACAAAAAATCGAAGTGATGTTGTATGATAAATGTTCACTTTAAAATTTTATACAACGTACACAGAAGAACAACCGAAATAATTGCATGCATCAGGTCTTCTGTATACATGACAGTGTGATTTTGGCTGGCCTCCAATGTAAGTGCAGAATTTTATTTGTCAGACCTACAAGTTAATAATTCCAATATAAGAAATTTTAAAAAATTCAAATTTGAATATTTATACATAGTAAGTATTATCAGAAAATTCTAGTAAAGTTGCATCTGCACGGAATAGTAAATTTACGATCTCATTTGTAATTTACGAATTTGCTTTTGTAAATTTGCAATAATATTCCAAGCGTAGAAGATACCTGGAACTTTACTGTAATTTTTTTTTTACTTCAATTCAATTGTAACTTTGATCGATTCTCTTAAGGTTCCCTGACCATTTAGAATCGTATATACGGAATGGGTTTGTATGTGTATCTATTAATAACCTTATTATTGTATCAGGCCTATCAGTGCTCGCTCACATTTTATGCTGTCATCTTTTTAATCATTTTAATTAGTACATATGCAGCGAGAATCTTTGACTAGGTGTGGGAAAATGAATCAAGTATATAACACTTTATTCTTGCGTCATTTATTACCTGATATTTCCATTTCGTCGGAAGGCGTGCAGAAGATAGTCTTTCTGCAGCGTGCAATGTCAACCACAGCTGGTTGAAGGGGACCAAATAGGCACAAATTAAAGATTTGACCCGGATTCAACCAGCTAAAGCTGTACATCGCTTGATCATCATTGAATTTCCATTCCCTTCTTCTGAGCGTTATCGGAAAGGTTTGGATATTTTGCGCACTCCACAACATGTAACCGGAGCCGGTAGTCTTGGGCTATTTCAGGGGGCCCGACTTAAGGCGTCGGAACTATTTTCTCCTCGCTGCCGTAACGCGTTGTCATCGGACTTGGCACCGGTCCCGTTTTTCCACCAGCTGGTCGTCGGAGCATACGAGTCGTATCGATTTCGTCATTTACCCGACCATCTACGGCGTCTGATTTTCGACAATATACGACGCACTACGCCACGAGATGTTCGCACTTTGTTACCGGCGACGGAGCTGCACCGTACGACGTCGCGACGCGCCGTGAACTGGCCGCGGCGATCCCTTTAGTTCGTCACTCCGACTCAGGTGTAAGTGTATGAGTGCCTGTGTGTGTGTGAATGTCTGCGGGAACAAAACACTCGAAAATACGGTGACGTATACAGTTTCGTTAGCGAATTCACCGGCTTCTAAAGCTAATTTACGGACGATATACTGGGAGAAAGATGCGTGTTTTCATCAATACAAACATTTAATATTTGCACCGTATCTAAACAGGTTGGGAATCTGTCTTCTGGATAGAATTAAACTGAACGCAGGAAGTTTGTAGTAACAGAATAATAAAATAACAATATAAAATTACGTGTGGGTGAGAGAAAGAGGTTAAAAGATAGAGGATAGAACAGGATGGAATGTGTGGAGCGGTCGGGGCGGATATCGGGAGACACCGTGGCGTCTTCGACGGGTCCAGATCTCAACTGAACGCCGCAGCATCGCGACGCACTCGTCGCCGCCTTCCAGGCCTGGTCGCCATGCGCACCGGAGCACGATCTCCGGTCACACCCACCCGCATCGCATTCTTGCACATTAACCCCGGACACCCCCATTACCTATTCAGTTGCACCCTGTTCCAGTTTCTGTCGCTGTCACACCGGACTAACGCCGGAACGCGTTGTATATAGACGCCGATCGGGACCGAATCGTCGAGGATGATAACACTCTATGATGTTGGGTGGATTAATCCAGGGGAATCCCTAGTTTTAAACTTGTTCTTCTTCCATCGATAATTAGATTAGTGTTGAAGAAAATATATTCTTTAAAGAATGATGATTTAAAGAAATAACATCAGAGATTAACTACAGACTCGTCTTAGGAACTGCGACACATTCCTCACACTTAACAAAACATAAAAACATTCCACACCGCATAAATACACACAAATTTATGGGGCGTGGAGTGTTTCCAAGTTTTGTTAAGTACGAGGATCGACTGATAAAATAACCGTGAAAATTCCAACTGGGAATTGGATCAGTAATCTTAGCTTTAAACTTATTGTTAATGAAGATGTTTTTTATTCAGCCTGCGTGTATTTATGTTTAGAACATTAAACAAATTTGTACGAATTTAGCAATTTTTCGGTACAACACGCTATGGACACAACACAACATTGAAATTACTAAATAGGTATGGAGATATATACACCGTGTCCGCCTGGTACCCAAAACGCTAGAGGCGTTAACTACAACTCATCACAGCTTTAGATAATTTGAATCGGGGCTGCGGTCACAATACATTCGTTGTACGATAGTGGTCAAAACAAAATGAACACCGTAGTATACTTATAGATCGTCTCAACTTCCGAATGCAGTACAGAGCTTATGAGAATTCGATACACAGTTGCCAAATCATCGAATCAGCTGTACATTATTACTACCGGTTTCATTATTTGGGTTTCTGACAGCTAAAATGCATATTTTGAGGAAAACTGTAAAATATAAAAGAAACATAATTTTTTTAGTTTAAGAATCAGTGAAAAGGCCCATAATTTTATTTATTATTACTCAACATTAACGTAATTTACATTTCGAACATTTATTTAGGAATTGGGGTAT
>JARFOC010066313.1:0-16964 GCA_031763485.1 Osmoderma eremita | reverse complement strand
TTATTTCAGGCTTATACAGCATATTGTTCTATATATATGTATACTGCTATTGGAATAAATTGTATTATTATTATTATATAAGAATGGTAGACGATTGTTCATTTATTTTTCCGCTGTGAATTCAATCGAATCAAATCGCGAGCTTAATTTTGTTAGAAAATTTTCCACCGAATATTTTGCGGTATCAAATATCGCAAATACATCATCTATGTATCTCAGCCAAATTCTCGGAAAATAATCTCCGTTATTTTTCAATTCGGTTTCAAACTCAATCATAAACAGATCGGCAATAAACGGCGACAGCGGGTTTCCCATGGCCGTACCCTCTAACTGTTCGTAGAATTTCCCTCCGATTTGAAAGCGGTTTTTTGACATGCACAACATCGTTACTTTGATGTATTCCGCAATTTTAATATCCTTGACTTCGTTTAATTTTAAGTATTTTCTTGAAAACTCTATAGTTTCTGGGATCGGTACACTTGCAAACGTCAAACAATACAAGAATCTCTCCTTCACTAATTCCTATGTTACTCACTTTATTGATAATTTCCAGCGAATTTTCTATTGCTAAACTTTCTACCTTACGTGGGAGATTCTTGAATTCGTTGACTAGCCATTTCGACATACTGGAAGTGGTTGAATCAGTTCCTCACGCCATAGATCTGATCGCTTTACCCGGTTTACAAATTTTTGGCAAACAATACATTTTCGGAATTGTAGGGTTAGAACTATTGAGTTTAAAATAATGGTGATTTTAAAACCAGCTCATCCATTTATTGGGGGAGACCACATAATTGAGAAAGTCTATTAATTCTCTTTAACATTTTTTAGTATCTCTTGTTTTACGGGTAGTCATAAACTGAAAGTATGTGCTACTAGTGCAAATTAGTAATCATTACATTAATTAAGATAAAATTGTTTCACAAATAAAAACACTTAACAACAAATATAATGCCGGATTTAAAATTACAACAATTGTTGCAGATATACCCCGCTTACCTTAATGGACAAATAAAGTCCGTTTTCAAAACCACTCCAAACATTTTCCAAAAACTCAGGTGTTACCGTTCGGAAGTCTGCCGTTAAACGATTTGTAAACTCCTGTAATTTTATAGTTTAGATTTGTAAATCCTTGACTTAAGGTTCCCCCATGGGAGAAAATCTTAAAGTGTCAAGTCAAGAGGACGGGCCACTCACTCGGTTGCACCACATCGGCCCATCCCATGAAACCGTTCATTTAGAACATCACTGACTGTTGAAGCAAAATTTGGTGGGGCGCAATCCTCGTTGAATATGAGCAAATTTTCATTTCACTTCTCGACATTTTCTGTGTCAATAATCATTCGATTGATGTATGTAGTTCCCTGAAAGTTCGCGATACCTTTCACCGATTTTAAGCTTCTTCCAAAAACGATGCCCCAACCATGTGATCTTCTAGAATATCGGTTGAGATATTTGTTTTCAGGGTCTATTGACTAGGTATCATTTTTTGATAAATATGGAGATTGTTGTCGGACCAGAAGCGGACATTATGTTTATTGCCGCTTCTGTTTAAATTAAATGTATATTCGTCACTGATGTAAATGTTAAAAGGGAGATTTCGATTGTTTATCAGACGCTGTGACATCTCGTCACCCAATTGTGTTCTATCTGGATCATTTTCGATAAGTTCCAGAACTAACTGCATTTTGTGTCCGTGCAATATTTGCGTTTTAAGTATTCTGTGAATATTGGGCTTGCTGATCCCTGTTGCCTATTTCAAATTACGGGCAAACTGTTCGTGATTTATTGCCACCGCCCCAAGAACTTCAATCTGATTATCTTATGTTGCAACACCTGCCACGTTATTTTGTTGTCGATCCAGTATGGACCTCGTTCCTACCAGCTTTAACACGTAGATGTGGTTCAAATTTTTGTCAGGATGGTTCCCATGTAAAAGCTGCAGTCGCTCCTCTTGCACAATCTTTGTGTTTGGCATAAGGAATCTCTAGCTCAACCCGTTCAGTGATGATATATCTTTAGGCGAAATTCAGCAATAAAAACCAACCAGGTACCAGACTGTGATCCTAAAAGGCAAAACTAAAAGCGAAGTTGCATGAAAAAAATAACACAAAACAAATAACCATAGCGATAGATATGCTATTTTGAATTTTTCTTCCAACATGAACTTAGTTTTTGTGGACAAGTAATTAAGAATTTTGGGTTAAATTTTAGGAATATTTATTGGTAATAAATATTGCATCGTATATATTGGTAAAAGCAATGTTTTTAAATAATGTAATTTTTTAAAATATGTACTTAATTAAAACGTGAATAAATTGTACAAAAGTTGGGCAGCATAAAGAAAATTGAGAGACCTTTTCAATGATACGCTACTTGACCCATGTTGCCATTTAAGTTTCTGCAGCAGGTGGATCCCATCTGATTTCTAAAATCACCCGTATTATACGTGTCCCTGCGAAACAAAATTTCCCTTTTTGATTTTCTCAAGAAAGCAGTTATTTACTGAGATACTACGCAGGATAAATTTTCTATGGGACAACCCGCATATACTCTACACACTGACTGAATTTTCACTTGAAAATCCTAAACTCGTTTATCGATTTAGAGTTCGTAAGCTCAAAATAGCAGCTCTAATATAATAAGTTTTCCGAACTGTGTGGTCAATAATAGCAAAGGATATAAGTGCGTAGATTTTGTGTCCCTGGAATTAGTAGCAAATATGTGCACTACGTAGTAATCGAAAGGTCGCTATAAATACCCTTTTTCATTTTCTCCGGGCCAATTTCTCTTTGTTAAAGAAAAAATAAACTTCTAATTTAAGAGTGCTTCGAAGCTGATTGAATCGTTAATCGAATACACGCCAATGCCTTTCAAACAAGCCCTAATATGGTTAAATAAATCTAAATTAGGTCCTATATACCTAATAGCATTTATATATCTCGCAATTTCATAAAAAACAAAATCATTAGATTATGAATATCATGCGTGAAAAGTAGGATTTTTTTCGGAAATAAGAATGCGGTCAAATAGGTGTATGGATAAACAGAATTTAAGACATTATGTTCTAAATTGTCATCACAACACATACAAGGCATGTCTATTTAATAACGGGACTATGATTATATCTCGTAAACAAAGCAATTAGAACCCGTTACAAGTGTATATTAGTTGATCTTGAACATATGTGCAACATGCTGAACTCGCATTAGAAATAGCAACGATCTGTGACGTTCAGTTGATTGTATGAAACGGTGACCCGTTTAGTTTGATTAAGTTTTCTCTTGTCTGCCGGAATAATACAGTAAGTTTGAAGGTTGAACAACGTACCTGGGAATGTTTTTGACAGCAAGGGTGTAATTTTCGCAGAATGGATTCTAACGCGCATCACAGTTAACCAGCATTATGATAAGGAAGTTTAGATGAAACTGAGAGTGGGAGCCAGGAAAAGGCAACCGAAATCATTCTTCATTAAAAACAATGCCTAGTCAAACAGTATTTTCTGTGAAGCAGTCTTCACACTACACATCCTTTATATTTCCCCAAGTTATCACTTTTATCTTTTCCAAAAGTTAAGTCAGTGATTATAGCGGCACATTTTGTGTGAGTTAATGGTTCAAAGAAAGAAGCAGTGGATGGGTTGAAGCAGCCAACAGACATTGGTTTTCTCCAAGATTTTGACCAGGGGAAAACAAGACTGCCGCAATGATTAAGTGCGAATCGAAAATATATTGGAGGGTAGAAACATTGTAATAAATATAACATTATAAATAATAAAGCAAAAATACTGTAAAATTATTAAATTAAGATAAATTATTTAATCAGTCTCATTATTTAAATGACATACCTCCTATATTGACGGTGTGCAAAATTTTTTCCCAGCTTTCCTAGCATTGCCCTTGCTGTAAGCTTCATACCCGCTACAATTACGAGATGTAAGCATTCCCGCTATTTCTTGGATGCTGGATTTAATGACCAATGGGTCTTTCACATCGCCTTTTTTCATTATATTCTGCCTTCGAAATTTCTTTGAGGAGGTTATCTTATTTCATTCTGAGCGTCCGAACCAATTTATCTACTCCTGGCTTCACGTCATTGTCAACGTTTTTATCCTATCTCGTCTAGTATTTTTCTCAATATTCTAATTTCGATTGCAGTAACTTTTGATTTGGTTCGTTTTGTTAATATATACCTATGATTCACTTATATTAATATAGGAATAAGAACTGTTGGACACTTGTTGCTATTTTAAGTCATAGAAAAAATTTGTTGTTGGTTTTCCTCTGTTGTCTAGATAATCTCTATCTTATTTTTGCTATCTATAACTGCTCCCAAGTATTTCACTATATATTATTATGATCTGTCCCATCACCTTTTTGTGTTTTTATTGATTTCTTTATTGCTATCAGATTTGCGTGTAGTATCCGCGACCTTCTCTACTCTCCAGTTTGACTTTTGATTATTTATGTGTATTATTGGTTGCAAACTAAATTGTTAAGCTGAAGCGCTTCCATTTATCTTTTATCCAATACTTCCCAGTATCAGGTATTCATTCTACTATGCTCTTATACACTGGAATATAACAATAATAATAATAATAAAAATTATTCGCCCAACAGGAAACCTTGAAAGTCTATTGCGGAAAGCAGCTAACCACACTCCACCTAACCATGTATTAGTTTATAAAGAAAACGCACTCTATGGAATTATCTTCTTCCAGAAAGTATATATTATATTATAATAGCATGTTGTAGGGTACTTAGCTTAGAGGATATATGTCATCAATCTTAATCGAAAGAAACTTCAGAAATCTTCGTTGCACTCTTTCAATGGAATCCTGTTAACATTGATAATAGGGATACCATATACGATAGATGTATATTCGAGTCGGCTCTCAACATATGCAAAGTATAGCGTCCTGAGTAAGTCTGGATCATTAAAGTGTTTCGAAGACCTCATAATAAATCCGAGCATGGCAGCACTAGACAAGCACATCTGGCGAATATGACCTCTAACAGAGAGTTGGCTATCAAACAGCACCCACAAGTCCCTGACAGTGTCACGTACAGGAAGTTGATGGTCATCTACGCTGTATGACAAAAGAATAGTACGAGTAAAGGTGATGTGAGTGCATTTCGTAGGATTTAGTATCAGGCTATTCTCCAGCGACCATGCAGGTACATATTCAATGCATTCCCGAAGCCTGCCAACGTCATTGATGGTGTCAATTCTGGAATACACTTTAACGTCATCGGCATATGCTAGAATCTCACATTGTAAGACCTCCAACAAATCATTTAAGACGAGGACAAAGAGCAGTGGTCCTCAATTGCAACCCTGTGGTACTCCAGACGTAACCTCATGTGATCGGAATCTATTATAATGTAGTACATAGCATATTCTGTGTTCCAGATAGGATTTAATTAAATGTAATAGTTTCGGTGCCATGCCAAAAGAGATCAATGAATTTTATGGGCAATAGTATCAAAGAACTGCGAGAAATCCAGGTCATTACTTAGAACTTGTGTAATTGAAGTAAGATTAGTTGTGGTGGATCTTCCAGATATCCATGTCGTTTCAATGAGATAAATGGCAGAACATTTCGATAAATAGTGTAATACATAAGCTGTTCCAATATTTTAGCAAAGTTTGACAATATTGATATATACTAAATCCAGCCAGAAGCAGAAAACGGGACTAATTAATGTTACTAGATAAAAGAATATTTATTTTTCAGATACATTGTAAAATCACAAACCATTTTCACGCATAACACTATACAATACAACGCGGTTTTCGGAAGACAAATTAACTACACGAATTCACGTAAGAAACCAGTCGAGCAGAGAACCGCAAGTCCAGATCCATCAGGCGAGGTTGGTGCCAAAGAGTAAGAGGAGTGAAGAGAGCAGTCGTGGATGCGTGCTTACATTGGACAAGGTCGTAAAGCAACATGTGGGATTCACATAAGCAACCCGTATGCGGTTACCAAGTAAATGTGTTATTAGCAACGAGGTGCGTTACCAGACTACGGAAAGAAAACAAAGCAGAAAATAAATAACGTCAAGTTGGATTGTGCAAGTCAAGCCGTAAGCTATAAATATACGAATAAGTAATAAAATAATATAAGTGGAAGAAAAAAAATTGGCCGTTCGAAATTAAGATAAATTCTAATTGAAATATTGTCAACATTTTTCTATTTTCAAAATTCCCTTCATAACCATCACTGAGATTTCCATATATCTAATTAAATTTCCATTTTTCTTAATTTCAACCTATCAAATTTCTTACTTGTCGCATTTCTTTTCTTCTTCAAAAAGTTGCCAGATTACATCAATCTGATATATACTGAATTGCTATAACACTGGAAATCACATGTGCGGTTCTGATTTTACAACCTAGCTCTGCAATATCCACAGGCTTTTGTTTTGCCATTCTAATTCCTCTATATCTCACATCGTCATAGTTTTCTCTATTTCTTGTTTCCTGGACCCTCCGGGTCTACCTCTTCGTCACCTGTTTGCTGTGACGTACTCTAAGATCTTCGTTGGCTATCTTTGTGTTAGTTCTTCTTCTTGTGTTATGTTCTATGACCATTAGATGGAATTCAGCTTTTCGATGGCGATTCGTTCTTGGCTCATTCTCTTGTGTGATTATCTCTGTTCGTGGTCCCATCGAAAGATATACAACTTTCCAGAGTTTGAACGATGCACAGCTGCCTGTAGTATCAATTCAATAGTTTCTAAGTGCCCTCCAACTAGTAGGTGTCCTCCAGCTGATAGGTGTTCGGTTTAATTAAGTTTTAGATCCCATTTTGAATAGTCTTCAAGCAGCTCTCTAATCTTATATGAGATGTTTTCTTCGTCTAAATGATTGTAATATCTTGCCCTCCGTTATTATTATACTTATTGCATTTATATATTTTTTTTTTGATCTATAGTATATACAAACTTTTTTTAACGTGCAAAAAATAATTTCTTCTTATTGTGTGATTAGAACTTGTATACGGTGCCACCCACATGGAAGTGCTACTATCACGGTAAGGGAAGTTTCGTTAAATGGAATACAACATAAGCAATTCGGGACCGTTATCTATTGCGTTTCGAGAATCCAGAACGCAGAGAATCATTCGTTATTTTTGAAATATTGCGGGAAAAAACACTTTCGATTTTCGCTTCTCTATAATCTCTATTTGAAGAGATATTAAGCACACTGCCATCGAAACTTTGTTAACATGCTTTTAAATGGTGTTAATAGTATCTTTGTACAACGTTGCTTTACTCCTGTAAATATTGAATTCGTATCTACATCTATTAATTTGTGTGCACGTTCGGTTACTACTTAGGGACATGGCTATCAATTATTATCCCAGGGCAGAGCTACTAATCTTCCCCCTGAGTGTATTTGCCAGTCATATTGCCTGCAGTATCATTTAACTTCACCATAAATCTTACTTAGAGGCTGTTCAAATTTGAACTGGAAAGCTTAAGAGCATAAATAGAGCCTGATACATGTCCATTTCTTGAATTTCCTTTCAAATGTGTTATTAAAATTTTCACAGATAGTAGAATTTGTGACTATTATAAACACAATATATCGGATCACAATATATCGGACCGAATACTGCCCCACAGTCTTGTTTACTCTTTATGTGACTATTATTATCACAATAATAGATTGGTGTATTGCTTCCTTCCTTGTTTTGCATTTATTGCTTTTCATTGGCATTCAAACGCAGAAACAGTAGGCCCAACCAGCACAACTCTGTCATATTGACATCGATTGAAGACGGACTCGAATTTCTGCCTACTAGGTGGTCCCAGTGTCCTGCTATGCTGTAATTATTACACGTGCTAACATTAAGAAGCACGTTGGTTGGAAGAATGTAAAAAAAAATGACTCATCCACCAAGCTTATAGGGTTGGTTCCGAACGTTTTCAAGAATGTACGATCGCAGGTCTATCAAAAAATTATGTAAAGAGAGACGCAGTTTTTCCTAATTTTAAAGTAAGTGTATATAAAAGTAGTAAACTTAGAAACATAAACTTTGCAACTTAGTCGAGCACCTTTTATTTGCATACGAAGTGGATACATCGCTAGAGGTCAAGATAAGCGAACAAGTAACAGATAGTAATGCTAAGCTTACTTTAAACGCTTATAGATAGTAGTTATTATTATTTTAGCTTCAGAAGTGGAAGCTGCAATGTGAACTAATATCGTCACTAGTATTATTTAACCAAGCCATGTCTAATTTCAGCATCAAGCATATTGTTGGGGTATATTCTTACATCTACTGTAGGGTTCATCTTTTTATATTTGCGTTATATAGGAGCCTTATAACATATTGCACCAAGTGGAATAGGATGCAAACGGTAACGTATTTACATTTGATATTTGGTATCATTGAATTGTTTATTATAAACCACTTTTTGACATTAGGTGTTTGGATACTTGTGGATTGCATTGCAGCCCTTGTTTGACGATGTATGGTTAACCTTACGAAGGAATTAGTTTACCCCAAAAATCGGTACTAACGTGTGTTCGTTCTACTATGCAAATTATGAAATTGAGCCTCGAAAAAACAAAAGCTGTTAAACTATAATTTCCAAGGTTGCATACAAGTTCGGCTATTCGACTAGATAATGGGAGTCCACGTATTCTCGAAACACGTGTCGTCCCGAATTAATCAATACTTTGTGCGGGAGGAGTAATCCGAAGAGTGTGTTTATTGTGCTGCCCCACAGTCCTTGCAATATTTACTACAAGAACGCATCCAAAGCTTCCGAAAGGTAACCATACAAAAATTTCAGAATACCAGGATTTCGTTCACCCCGCTTGCCTTCAAAGTAAACCATCTCGGAGTGTAAACATCGATCCCAAAGCTTCTGGCACGAAAGGAATGCATGTTGGATGACTTGTTTTGTTAATGTGTTCAGTACCGTATGCCATCCTGTATCATGCCAGACAAAGTATTTCAGGAAGTGTACTACTCATATCCTCCCTTAAATGTCACAGATGTTATCTACAAATCTTGGATGGTCTACCTCTCTACAATCATTTGCAATTGCATTCCGAATAGAAACATGTCCTGGTGTGATACCGATTGATTAACCTCTGAAACGCTTACTTCCTCAACTGATGTGCGGACATTGAGACATTTAAGCTAGTAGTAAGTTTGTGTTTGATTCAAAGCGTAGCCTTCGAGTTCTTCCTTTAACGTTTTGAGTGTTTCCGCGGCAGTTTTACCGAGTTTAAAACAGAACTTGATACAGATACCCTAAACACACTCTTCGGATTACTCCTCCCGCACAAAGTATTAGTTAATTCGGGACGACACGTGTTTCGGGAATACGTGTCGTCCCGAATTAATTAATACTTTGTGCGGGAGGAGTAATCCGAGCAGTGTGTTTATTGTGCTGCACCACAGTCCTTGCTATCTTTACAGATACCCTGCTTCCTCAAATCGTCAATTGCACAATCTGAAACAAAAGCAGACACAACAATGCGTCCACAAAGAAAGTTTTCCACTCACAACGCCGCTGCCTGACATACTAACTCACAAAGGGTGTACACAATTCCATGTAGCGGCGCTTGATTGTAACCGTGTCCATTCACGAGCGTGTTTAAACTTTTGGGCAACACCTCGTACATAAGATTCATTAAAAATAGCAGCCGTAACGCGATTTATTACGTCGCATTATGATGAAAAATGGGGATAACGACGAGTAAATGGGTGTTGATCCTTTGATGGACGGCATCAAATGCATATTGTGATAGCAATATTCCATGCATTTTTATAAAGAAACGCGTTTTTACATACCCACTTAGGACCAAGGAAAGTACATGCTGGTTATCATTTGTGCATGGCATTCGTTTTAAAAAAAGGAAAACTCCGTTATCTTTGTTGATAAAGTTAAAGTGATTTAGCGTCTTCGATTGTAGATTCTTTAAATTCCCTGTCGCCGTTCCTAAAATAAAAATGGCAACATTGAATCAATCTCGAAATGTTTGCGAGTTCGTTCAATATCTACTTTATCAGAAACCTTATTTATAGCATCTACACGTGCACCGTGTGTTGCTCTTATCCAATCTTTTAACGAACTTGGAAGCACGTTTCTTTTCACCAGACTTCTGCTTTTCGATACCTTTACTGAGTGCGTCTTTCGACCATCTTGAAAAGATCGTACGGCACGTGCTTGCCATTCGTCGACATTTAAACGACTTACTGGAAACTCCAATAACTAACATAATCTTTGAGCGAGTGACAAGTGATTTGCATACAGCTTCGTTCTCTGCGATGGATTTTGTAACTTCGGTTTCTCTGTTCAATATACACTCACCGGCACGAAAAAACGGGGACTTATTTTATAGAATGAATGAATGAATAAGTGTTTTTACAACTGGAAACGTTACTTGTTAGGTTTAAGATGATTAAATTACTAGACTACTGTGAAATTAAATTGTGCAGAATCACTTAGAAAAAGAAAAACCACTTATATTGCACTATCATGAAAATTACGAAAACTTTCTAAAAATAAACAAGAACAATATATCTGAAATAATCAACATTAATCTTGTTTACGCCTTGAACGATTCGCTTAATAAGTTTAGGTACGTGGTGTGTTACCACCACAAACCTCTATAACAGTAATTATTTTTCTACACTGAGAAAAAGGTATAGTAAATTTTACCATAATTGTGGTATGCGACACTATAAACGATAGTCACCATAGTGACAGCTATCGAGCTATAGTATGAAGTTTAACATTATTGTAGTTTTTCAAAATAGTAATTTGTACAATATATTTGTTGTGTAACTAGTACCACAAAAATCATAGGTATTGTAACAATATTTAGTGGTAAACAAAATACTATAATATTGTGGAAAGTAGTGTTGCAATTTACTATTTATATAGTAAAGTAAGTACTACAAAATTGCGGTAACAACATCTATAATGTTATGATACGAAGGTTATTGTGGTATTATAGTAAATATGTTACCATTCTATTGTATTAAATAGAATACTATACTATTGTCGTAACCTTTATGAAGCGGTGGATGTAAAAACAGAGTAAAACTAAAATATCTTATCATAACTCTCCAGTCTTTATAGATGTGTATTTATGGAACAAAGACATCACATTTTGCAAATCGCAAGACTATCGGATATATTTTGGCTAAAGCGTAAAAGAGTGACCTCTTAGTCTATCTTAGCCGAAGATTTTGTCTAGTATTCTTCGTGTTGTGGAGATCTTTATTATCGATACGCACATCTAATAAAACATACATGAATTGTGGTGAAGGTATTTTACTTTTACATAATGCACTCCAACTACCACCTTAATACAAGTTACACAACAGTATAGTACTCTATTTACTACGAAATGTAAGATATTGGTACTAAAAATAGAGATAAACTAGATGGCAGGACCATATTCGTAAACACAGTAGATCCTCGAACCATCGGTTATCATGGTGCCAAGCCAATTCAAACATTACGCATTTTTAAAAAAGTCAAAGTGATTTTCTCAATTGAATGTGTTTTCTTAGAACGTAATATTGATTGATTTAGATATGTTATTATATATAATATAATTTGATGTTTCTGATATCCCCATGGCATAATGTTTTCCCTTATTAAAATATTATTAATTATATAATATATAATAATATTGTTGTAATCGCGCACAGATATCTTATCAATTATACTTTATGCATACCTTCTTACGCTTCATCAGAAAATAAAGATACCATCTGGTTTGTACCATACACGTATTTATAAGCTCTGGTTTCATGTATAGTCTATATCTCTAATTCTTAACACTTTTTGTTATAATAATATAACTACAATAACATGTATTATTAAGAATTTAATTAGTACCTAGAAGTATAAATTAATACCGATAGTACCAAAGTAATATATTGGTATAACATATCAATAGTATTGTAAGGGTATACCGGTATTAATCCCTGCCTAAAAATACTAGGATAACACAATAAATATTTATTATGTATATAAGTTAATCAGTGTTTTCCATATGGTTCGTTTTCCACAAATGTAAGATATTTTAAATAATTCCTATAGCCTTAAACAGAGTTTATTGGCATATACGTATTTAAAAACACAATGTAAATATTAAGACGCATAAAAATAAAAACAAAAAAACACAGTATCTTCAAAATCTATATCGAACTAAAACGTTTAACAAAGTGAGGATGAGAAACAATAATTGTTACAGTTCCAGAAGTCGACATATCAATGTGTAAGGTAATGGATGTTGCAATCCAGGATATAGTTTCAAATATGCGTTGATATTTCTTGTGTTTCTGTTTTTTCACCTATATGTGGAGGTGGCCTGCCAATGAGTTTGAATGTCAGTAAATGGTTCTATATTGCTTTTTTGCCATTGCAGCGATTCCTCGATATCATGGGATTTCTCTAAAAGTGTTAAAATAGGTACAATCAAATCATCGTTTTATGAATTAAAGGTTTTTCTTTTTAAGGGCAAGATAACAATACATTTATGAACGAAACTTTAAAAATACAAAATAAAAGATATTAGACATGTGGGGAATACATGCACCATCTCCATTTCGGCTTTTACAAGATGGTGGAATGTTTGATATGATAGCTAATGTTTCCATACCGCATTTTAGTATGGACTTATATTTTTACTTGTGGTTCTGGTATTATCCATGTTCTTAATTACATCCACAACTGTTTGAGTGTTGGCTAAATATAATTAGAATGTGAATGATGCCGTTACCTTTCTTGACTGATGAGTGCTTGGTTTAATTAGATTTTGACATGAATATATAAAATAATCAAACGCGGGTGCCAGTGTTTCTCCTTGACTATTATACAATACGAATGGTGGTCGAGTGACACCACGTTTTACAACCAGTTAATCTATCTTTATACAGTATCTACACTAATCGACATGTTGAAAAAAGTGGTTGGATAATACTCACAGAGCTCATTTGCGCGAATGTAATTTCTGTAAAAGCAACCGCGGTCATCTAGACCAGCGCTCTTGCGACGTACTACTTTCTATCTCTAAAGTATCTCAACAGTTCCTTCACTTAACAGCGCAAATTTTGCTATCATACATAACTGTTGCCTTACAAATGTCTATTTCTCCTATATAATGCCGTATTTTACTTCATTACGTGAATTAAACAGAAAAGAGTATACTTTCATACTACTTATTTTTACCAGTTCAAACGTTCCAAATCATCGCCAGCGGGAATCACCCCTATAAAAGTGCCTTTATCCAGCATAATATTCCTCCACCTAAAAAGCTTCCCTAGTAAACCAATCAAAAATATGCCTTACTTCAGCTGGCATTTAATGAAAAATCAATGAATGCGGATAGGTGTACGAGGTGTGTAAATTAAGCAATGAGACTGACAACGTAGCGTTTTATATGGCAACACGGGAAGCACGTGACATGGAGGGGCGACAAGTGGACATTATAATACACGTTGAGTGTAAGTATGAACTCGATCAAGTCATTTGGTCGTCCGTTGTCGTCGTTTTTTCCGTGAACCTGCTTTTCGCAGTGCGTTCTACATATGAAAAACATTAATTTCGAGAAACAGTGTGCTATCAGCTTCTGCTTCAGATTTGGGTAAAGTGCAACAGAAACTTTTGCAAAACTTCAGCAGGCCTACGGAGACAGTGTTCTGTCAAAAGCCAAAGTTTTTCGGTGACTTAAGGCATTTTCAGAAGGAAGAGAGTCCATGGAAGGTGAACCACGCAGCGGAAGGCCTTCAACTATAAGAACCGATGGAAATGTCGACAAAATCCGCGATCTTGTGCGTTCAGATCGTTAGTTGACGGTCGGGGAACAGTTGAATTTGTCTCACACCACCGTTCATTAAGTTTTGACCAATGAATTAGGAATGAGAAAGTTCTGCTCGCAAATGGTTGCAAGAAACCTTTCGCAGGAACAAAAAGACATCAGGAGAGAAAGGTGCCTTGACTTTTCGGAATCGATTGAAATTAATGAAAATTTTTTGGAATGTGTCATTACTGGTGATGAGAGTTGGGTGTTCAAGTATGACCCGGAAACGAAACGCCAGAGCATGGAATGGCACACTTCAGGCTCTCCAAAGCCCAAGAAAGCAAGAATGAGCAAATCAAAGATCAAGAGCATGCTGATTTGTTTCTCTGATAGCCAGGGAATCGTCCACAAAGAGTTCGCGCCTCAAGGTGAGACAGTTAATCCACATTTTTACCTAGAAGCTTTCGAAAAACTCCGAGAAAGGGTCATGCGTGTGAGACCAAACATCAAGAACGATTGGATTCTGCATCGTGACAATGCGCCTTGTCACACAGCAATTTCCATAAACGATTTTTTTGGCCAGTAAAAATATTTCTATGGCTCCTCAGCCTCTTTATTCACCTGACTTGAGTCCTTGTGACTTCCCAAGACTGAAAATTCATCTGAAGGGCATCATTTTGGGACACTCGAAAACATCCAAACGGCTGTAACCGACCGGCTAAAGGCGATTCTAATATCCGAGTTCCAGCACTGCTATGAGGAATGGAAGAACCATCTCCAACGCTGTGTGGCTTCCCAAGGGAGTTATTTTGAAGGAGGCGACTTTCAATTGTAATTATATTCAAATTTTTTTTTTCAAAATATCAGTCTCACTACTTAGCTTACACACCTCGTACACCAAGCGTCATGCAAAATGTCCCTTACCCCTTAGGGCTGGCGAGAGTCGTGATATTTTGCGTAGTGTTCACTGTACACCTGTATATAGGTAATCGTTAAAATGCTAAATCGGTAACATATGGTCTGAGATCATATTTTCATATAAACACGTAACTAGGTATATATCCAATATTCTTTCACATAGATGAGGAACAACTCTATTTAAAAACATAAGACTAGGTATATTTTAGATAGCCCTATTAAAGTGAAAAATAATGATTTGTTTATGTAATTTTCAAGGAAAACACATATATGTCTGTTTATCGACTTTTAGTTGCTTTATTTTCATTTTACTACACCACTAAAGTACTAATAAAACTTTCATCATTGCTTTTAAAAGTTAAATTTTGCAGGATAAAATTCTTTATACCAATAAAATTGTAACGTCTGTAAGTTTTACTTGCTTTTAACAGTTTATAGATAATCCATAATATTAGCACTTCTTCGTGAACGTTTCTGTGATTATATATATATTATATCTATATATACATACATAGAAAACGTAGTTCTTAATTACCTGTTTAGATTCCCCGAAAAGAAGAAGTAAATATTCTGCATTGTGTCATATACCCATGTGAATTTTGTTGTAAATTTGTTTCTTCATGTAATATCATAATTTTAACCATAAAAAGTTGCTTGAACTTATACAGGTATCTGGTTAAGTTCGACCAGCGGCAGTATCTCGGTAACCGTTCATCCTACGACCTTGCTGCAGAAATCTTGATAATAATGGTGATACCTTAGACAAGTACAATATATACATTGAGCTTAATGATGCGCAATCTTCGGATCACATAGGATCCGCCATTTTGATGTATGAGGAGTACGTACTAAAACAATTTCAACGTAAAACAGAAACGTAACGCTGATAATATAATACAATATGCTTCAAAATTAATTGTTATTTAGGCAACTGGCCCACTGCTCATTTTCCTGCGGCCCGAATCAATTTTGAAAACAGCTAGATAATTTGGCCCGCGAGCGTGTTAAAAACCAGTTTTGAAAAGGCGCGTGCTGCAACAAGTCCGTACAAGTATCACGACCGTTATCGACGACCGACGTAAGTTGTGTGTTGTTGTATATGTGATTTTAACGAAAATTAATTAGTTATATTGAAGCTTTTATAATATGCTATATTAGGAATACATTTTTCAGAGAAGGGTAAGTTTTCTAACATATATTTTGTATATGTAAGTTGGTTTTAATTAAAGCCATCATAAATTATAAAGAGAGTAAATGTTCTGTGTTTATTTATCGATATGCAGCCCGAAAATATAGTACTGTTACGATTGGTATAAAATGAACCAAACAGTGCTATCTATGTTTGGAAGGATGAACTAAGGTGGCCGCACTCAACCAAAAGCCAGATGTCATCTGGCTTGTTCCAGAAAGTTCTATCGCGTGAATACACAGATCACGCTATCTGAACATTCTGGAAAGAACTGTCGAGAAATCACAATCCGTATATAAGTCAATACCGCTCGATTGAGTTCAGTCAGTTTTTAAAATGTCTGTTTCAAAACCAAGTGGAAGTAAGACGAAACTTGTAGATGAGCATCGTAACTTTCTAGAAAAGTGGGAATTACAGTTCTTTTGCTGTGAAGTAAAACACAAAATTATTTGCTTGTTTTGTAACAGTACAGTCGGTGTCCCAACATTATATAATATAAAACGTAACTACGATAGTCATAAAACTAAGTTTAACAAGTATACAGGCATGATAAGAAACAAAAAGTTAAATAAGTTAAAATCACGGTTAAATGACCAACAGCTTATGTTTACACGTCCAAAGCAAGAAAATGAATCTGCTGTTGAAGCGAGCTACGGACTGTTGGAGTTGATCGCAAAACACTCAAAACCATTTGTTGAAGAGGAATTTATAAAGGAGTGCCTTGTAAAGGCCGCGAAAATTGTAAGTTCCGGGAGCGTGAAGGCTTTTCAAAATATATCCTTGCCCCGGAATACTGTCGCTGAAAGAGTTACTGAGTTGGCTGCCAATATAAGTGATCAAATAAAAACAAAATCTTGCTCTTTCTTTGCATTTTCCATTGCCTGTGACGAAAGTACAAATGTGTATGGTGTAGCGCAACTCGCTGTTTTTCTTCGTGCTGTTGATAGAGATATCAACGTTTATGTAGAATTACTGGCATTAGTACCATTGCATGATACAACAAGTGGGGAGGATATTTTCAATGCTGTTTATGGACTTCTGCAAAAGTATAATTTAGATTTGTCAAAAC
>JARFOC010066283.1:0-16970 GCA_031763485.1 Osmoderma eremita | reverse complement strand
GGATGGCAACTTAGTTGCCGAAATACGTATCCAGGAGTTCTTCACTCATCGAGGTGGTAAGGGTATTTTCTTTTTTTACTATTTTAAGCCACCGTATCCTATTTTGTATTTTATGTCTCTAAATAAAAAGAACGAGCATTCTGAAGCAACGATTGCTATTGAGATTCGTAGGTAGATGCTTGTGTATACCTTACAATGATGTTGACTTTTATTGACAATTTAGTATGCGCGAAATTTTGTTACTTCGTCAAAACAACTGAATGCAATTGCATTCCAGATCCAGTATTAATACTGTATCTGAATGAGACATGCTACAAGTTCAGCGAAGTAACTTGTTAAAATTCTCTCAATTTCAAAATTTACATTGACGTTATGTAAGCGTTTTCAATTTTACGACAAAGATTGTACATCATGCATCGTCTACATTTCGAACAATCACATCTTGCGACACTGAAGCTGCCGAGGTCACGCGTTAGCAACCTCCTACGGAAATCCTTTGATTTATAGCCGGCCGGCCGGCGTGTGTTTAGAAAGTGCAAGTTTCCCCTTCCCTTTTTATACCCGTTGTCTACTAGCCTAAAAATCACGTTCGGAAAGTTTACGCGTCCACCGCTCGTACTTCGTGGAATTGATCTATAATCTATCGAAACGCCCATCGAACTTTGACGGGGTAAACGACAGCGGATAGATTCTGGGAAATATGTCGGGGCGACCCTTCGTCAACTGGAACATAAATTACTGATAAAATATATACTTACTTATCTGGCGATTTATTGAATACTCTCAGAAACGATAAGGGAAATTCGAGGGTGTTATTGCGCTTGGGATATAAGCAAACGATTGAGTGACAGGGGTATAAATTTGCTTGTTATGGCTGACGTTAATCCATAGTCTGCTGGTATGAGTAATTAATAAAGTTAGCAATTGTTTCGAGTTTAGGTACACACGGTGAAACCGGTATTCGCCCTCTTTCTTTATATTTTTGCCATTTTGGTATTACCGTATTTTATTTCAGCGCCTACCTAGTTTAAATTAGCAGTTGGAAAGCGCTCCAGTTTTTTAGTATTATTTTAGGTATACCAAACGAGTATTTCAAAAAAAATTGATTATCTCTTATCCTTACGTACGCAAAATTCGGATAAAACTCTATTCTGGCGTTGGGCTCTCTAGGGGTCCCAATCATTGTCTACAATTTTTTTTTGTTGTTTTAGGTGAAAATGATTAATTTGCACATTTAAAATTAAGTAGTATTTTTATATTTTGGAGAATTCTAAATAATAACACCTATACATGAGATACCTGGAAGAAATTACACAATCTTGTTGGGGATGCATAAAAAAATGCAGAATTAATGGAAACAGTTTTACAAGCAATTATAATGACCATAATAAATTAAATAAATCACAGAAAATGTTGACAATGTCTATCATCTTCTCCAACCACTAAAAATATATAATGAAAAACAAGGTTGGGAAATTCATCTCGAAATTCTTCTAAACAATCTTGACCGGAGTACTTCTACTGTCTATGGACCTTCTCACCATTTTGAAAATACTATTCACCCATGAATGCTTTATGCACGTTATTAAACACTGTTTTAAAATTCAAAAATACACAATGCTGTTTTTGACATCAAATCCTGACAATTACTAACAGACAACATTTGAAAATATGAAAGCTAAGTAGGTAATATTTATAGAGAGAACTATAGTTTAAATAATTGCCGACCATACAACATTTTTCGGAGAATTTTGTAATACATGATGACGATAAGACTGATAAGACAACGTATTAGTTGTGTCATGAAGAAAATTTAAATTGATTGATGATGCGTAACCGACCATTTTTCCAAATAAACCTAGTTATCTGACAAATTTATCTGCCAAACGCAAGATTCCAGAAACAAGACATTTAGAAAGAGAAGAACGTGAAGGGTACTGGAAGAAACAAACACTTTCAACAATAAAATCAGTAATTTTGAATATTAAAAATTACATCCATATGGCCCGCATTGTTATTTACAAATTAAAAGAGAGCAGCAAGTCTGAAAAACCATATATATTCCAATGTTACAAAATGCTAAATTAAATTTATAATGAATTTTAATTATAATAAATCTGGTAAATTTGGACTTTTTTAATTTAGTTGACACAAGCCGGGCAACTTCTGAATGACAATTAACTGACACTTGCTAATTTAATTATAATGACTTAATCAAGAAATTGTAACCTATTTAAATAGTATCCAAAAACGGCTATCTGTTGCGATTGAACGGTTATCTGTTGTAATAGAACGGCTACTTAGCCGCGAGGTAGGTAGTGAAAGGGACAAAATGTGAATTGAGACCCCTGTGTTAAATCATATGGGATTTTGCGCCAGAACTCTCATAGCTATTCTACTTATATTCTCTTTACTTATCGGTAAATTTGTATTTTGGGGAAAAATAGATTTTAAGAACAAAAATTAAGGAATTGACTGGTGATAACAAATGTAAAAAAATGGTCATTATTAACTAAATTGCTGAATTTTTCAAATGAATTTAAAAAATTCAGCATTTTTTCGGGTTTGGAAAATAGTACACGAAAAATTAGAAATTTATTGAAATTGTTGGAAGATTGACTTGATGATATGATCCAACTATAACAGAAAATTAACTAATTACGTTTTTTTAAATACTAGTTGTTTTTTTCTCAGTAAATTTAACTAGTATTTAAAAAAGCGTAATTAGTTAATCTAATTAGTTAATCTAGATATTGTGACATTGATGTGGTCAAGTAGTTTGTATTTTACATTCTCAGGTGCTGATAAATTAACGGCTAAATCGAAGTTATTCACACTGCCGTATTTAAAATATTTAAAAAACTTTACCTATGAAATTCGGCATGAAAAATTCTAGACTAAATAAGACTCGTGTGAAATACTTGACTGAGAAATTAAGTCATCTAAACGCAAAAGAAAAAATTGTAAATAAAAAATAAGTAAGTTAAGAAACTTTCTAGTAACTAAACATTATTATAGAAGAAGATAGTATGAATAAGTATAACAGTAACACATTTAAGGATGGTATATATTGTGCACATCAAGTTGAATACTATGAAAACACATTTCTACAACTATTACGTTCCAACTGAACCACACTCCACTTCGACAACAGTTTTGATGTCACCGCGCCTGGATTTCGGCTTTCTATATAGTACGGCTTCGATTCAAAAATATGTGGAAAATCATATTATTATAAAAATTTTATCGAAAAAAACTTTGAGATACTCGTTTCAGATTATCTTCAGTTTTAAGGTGACACAGCTGTATCGCGAACACTTCCTGCCGCGACATATTCTTTTTTACAAAGAGTCCAATGGAGTAGCACCATTTTGCAAGCTTCTTTCTAAATCTAAAACAACCTATGTCGTTGGTCCATCATCGTTTCAACATTAGAACGCGTTTTTCTATAGTAAGCATCTTGCATAACAGTGAAGTTAGAATTGTAAGTCACCTAATGACAACAGCGATGGTTTAATGACCTAACAACAGCCTTCTAGATCAACATACAATGCCTAGATTATTTAGCAATTGAAAAAAATTATCGAGGCCCTAGTGGTCTAGTGGGTTGGTTGCTAGACTACTAACTTGAAGGGCCCGGGTTCGATTCCCGCCCGGCGCCAATAACATCCATGGCGCTTTTACGGCCTCGGCTCGGCTCAGGCTGTAAAAAAATGAGTACCTGGAAGTCAAATTCTTGGGGAATAATAGGCGGTCGGCTCGTAGCGCTTGCCACGTTACAGTCCTAGCGTACCGAAAAGGCTAATAACCATGGCAGATCACACCCTGCCTTCCCCTAAGAGTCAGGAGGCTTGTTAAAAGGGGACTATTATTATTATAAAAAATTATTGAAAATTGAAATACTGTAGTAAACTGGTAATGGTAAACATGTGAGGCACCCGCTATCTGTATTTAACATTGTGTAATTATTTAATGAGTTTAGGTAGGGTTTTAGAGTTGCGTGAATGAGTTCGAGGCACAGCGACGAAGTCATATCTGCTAAATTAACAAAGAGCACGTGTCGAGGCAGTGCGCATTTATTCCATCGATATAGCCAGTTCTCCGAGAGCATATATATGGATTCTATGTGAAGCCAGAGATACGTAGTGGTTAAAACCAATCAATAACTTATTACAATTGTATTCCTTTATACATACGCGCAACTAGTAATAATTTAACACACAAACGTTGGGTTATTTAATGAATAAACGCCTTGATATATAGGCGGCACTCAATGTAGAGTCAAATGAGTTAAACTACAAGCTTCTCAGCTTCTCTTTTTCGTAATCAGTATTTGGGATACATTGTGTATTTTACACATTTTGTCCGCCAAATTTCATCTGACCACTTGGCTTTAAATTAAAACATGTACGATGTCAAAGCATAAACACTTTTCTTACATACAGGCTGCCCATTTTCTATCTCCGTATGTGGGTAACTTTCTTATTATTGAAAATACAAAATCGGTTAAATGGACAAAGTTGACAAGAAAAAAGAGTTATAGTTCATTCTAGTGTCATATTTGTTATCTAGTACAAGGTTTGTGAGATGTTCAAGAAAAAAATGAAAACATCCAAAAACTTCAACGTCAAATATGTTCACAACCTCTTAAGATAAAATAAATGCGAAAACTATTTCTAGTACAGTTTTATCTAGAATCTAAAAATGCCATTTAAAAATCCATGGCACTCTTTGTTTTGGACAAACTTGTATTTTTTTAACGAAAGCCATAGTTGACCATGGTGTAATTAAAATGCTTATTTTTTCTAATTTCATTGATATAACATTTGGTATAGCTATCTCTTTTAGATTTTTATTTGTAGTGAAATAGGAATTATTGTTTCCAATAATTAGGAAAATAATCAACTAGGCTTTGAATATATTTTAAAGAAGGAATATGAAAAAAAAAAACAAAATAAAACTCAGCGAAAACATAAAGGAGTAAACAAAAGCAAAATTTCATTGTAGCTTAATTAAGTAAGTGTACAAAATGTCCGTTTGAACCCTATGTGAACTGTGAACTCTGATACTTCTTATTGCCGCTATAATAGTAATCTTTAAATCCTCGATGTTTTTAGGTTTATTCATGTACCTATACTTTATTTATTGCGGCACTCCATAAGAAAAGTCTAGAGCTGTAATGCCTGGAGATCCTGTTGGCCAGAAAATTGTACCAGCATTGCCAATCGAGTTAGGAAAACGCGTCGAAAGATAATTACACACAGCTCGGCAATTATGAACAGGTGCACCACCGTGCTGGAAGTATTTTAAATTTAGTGGTATTTCATCTGACATGTCTTCCAATGCATTTCGTAAAAAGTGTAAATATCGTTCACCATTTAAGTTGTTTTCATAAAAATATAGCTCCAATATTTTTATACTAAAAATTCTGCACCATACATTTACGGAGAACACATGTTGATCTCTCTTTTCGGTAGTATGGTGAGGATTATTTTGAGACCAATTAATATTGTTGTTTGGATTAAATATGCCATTATTTCTAAATTTCGGTTCTTACGTAAATAAAATTGTACTAGAAAGCGGCGGATTATTTTGTGTTTCTCTCAAGAATCATCTAGCAAATAATAATCATCTTTCATGGTCTTGAGCATACAACGTCTGACTAATGCTGCAGTTAAATGGTTTGTATCTGTTTTGTTTAAAATTGGGGGAGCATTTTCTGTGTAAACTGCGCATTCGCTTGAAATCCCCCCTGTGGATGTTTCTGGATTGTAATTTACATACGCTAAAGCCCTTTCCTCGTCTTCTGGTTTAAATTTCTTTTCTGCAGTACATGGTTTAGTAAAGGCTCCGTATTTGATTAAATTATTTTCCAGCTTAGAAAACCTCTTATCAGGCTGCCTCCTTTCCATATAGTGTTGGTGATACATTTCATTAGCTTCAATACTATTTCGATTGCTAGCATAACAAAAAAAGTACTTATATTATTATTTTCTTGTTAGCTATACATTTCTTTAATTTGTTGAATAAAACTATCAATAGGAGTTATTTGTTACTCATCTAACTTACTCAGCCTGGATTTTTCTATTACATTATTAGATTCTACATAAGAAACTATACTAGAAACAGTTTTCACATTTATTTTGTCTCTAGGGTTTGCGAACATATTTGACGTTGAAATTTTTGCAGGTTTTCAATTTTAATTAGCGACTCACTAGTTAGTTTACTTGAAGAAGATTTTTTGGATATACCAACAAACAAATTGAACCGATGGCAACACATTCAAAAGGTGAAACAACACTTTTGGAGAAAATGGTCTAACGACTACTTAAGCACGCTGCAACAGCGAACGAAATGGTATTGGTCATCATCATAGAAAATGACCATCCTGTATAATGCTCCGTAAAAATAAATTAAAATTATATCTATTACATAGGTAGCTTGTTTTATTCAAGTTCAAAGCTGGGGCATCCTAATTGGAAGCTTCAATATTTAATTAAGATAAAATTATCTTTTTAAGCTTAAGTCACCTACATGACTTATTTAAATAAAAAATAATTACCTATCAGACGCCTGAATGTAAATTTCTCGTGTTGCATGTTCAAAACTCTCACTCCGTCCATTCTAACACCGCCTTCTTCGACAGTTGAGCAAGTAGGTGAACTAGTTTCAAAACGCAGACAACTATGTAGGTTCTACCCTTTCGCAATAGCAGACCCACCATTCTTTTTAATTGTTGTAATTTGTCGATATCCGACTTATGCCCCTACGTCAAACAGTACTAAAAAATAGCATTTAAATTAATTTGCCACTGTAGGTCGCACTTTACGACGTGTAAAGGGTGGTGGCAGTAATCTACTAAAGATCTTCGCACGACATGCTCGCCGTACACGAACGGAAATATATATTTTTTTACATTGTATTGAAGAGAACGTTTGCCTTAAGGCTATAGTTGACTTATTGCTTGAATTGGTATGACATACATATCTATTTGTATTTTGCTCGTGTACAGCATTTTGAACCGGCGTATTTTTTATGAATTGCGTTTTTATATTTTCTGTTTTATATTGCGAATTTTATGCTTGTAATTATAATTATAATTTGATTAGTACTCATTTAGCCAAAATTTTATAGGCAGGGCCTCATTTCTGAACTGAAAAATTGAAAATATTCATAGCATTACGTAGTAGATCATTAAATTAATTTACTAATTACATTTGAAAGGTATAAGTTAACTTGTTTTAGTTGTTAGACATATAATAACGTGAAATGGTGTATGTAACTCTACTAAACTGTATTACTATACGGTTTAGTAGAGTTACTGCCTTCTTTGACAGGCAAAACAGGAACTTTAGTACATGTTAGGCTTCCACCGCTCGAATCTCTATTGAGGTTGAGGCTTTCCGGAATTGGGCTATTATAGTAAGATAAATATTAAATAAGAAATTAAAATAAAATTATATGCTACGGAATAAAATGATAGTAGAGCGACCAGGGCATTTCACCACTTGTAAAGGTCGCTACATACACTGGTAGCAGGAAAGACAAACAAAAATATTTTTTTGGAAACATGAGAATGTGCTGTAAGTTAGCGTTGCCGATAATGACAAGCTTGCCGATAATCAGCAAAGTTTACCATGGGGATCTCGCTTAATATTGGAGATTGAGGGATAGGTTTAAATTTGTCAAAGCTGTCAAATGTTGTGTTTGTTATGTGCCGATAAAAAGATAGACCTGTGACAAATGTCGTTTGAGATTAAACAAAGAAACGAAAAAATGCAATTGCCTCTTTTACCTCTAGTACTTTTATTTGGCATTGTATAGAAAAGCCAAAAACACATTATTAGGGTAGACTTTGACCTTCTATTTAATGGTGTACTCGACATTTTTATATGACGTTTGGGTTCTTTCTGGCCTTCATTGACCTTCTTGTTTCTCATCGGCGCTATATTGGAGTTTGGCACTGTCAGAAAGAGTTTTTGTCTCTGATTTCAACCACGTATAACATTTTTGCGAAAATTTGATATGCCTTTCTGATAAGTTGCAGTTTTTGAACTTGCGGAAGCATTAATAAAACCAAAAAAAAAAAGGAAAAGAAAGAAACGTGAGTTAGGTTTGAAACAAAATGTAAAATGCAAAATTGAGATATTCAGTGCTATTCAAACGGTGCTCTGGTGCAGTGCATACCTTTCAGGGTACTACGTCTAACATTAATTCCCTGTGTAGACTCAGGATGGCAACTTTTTTGGCGAAATACGTATGTAGAGATCTCCACTCATTATGCTGGTAAAGGTGTTTTTAGTTTTAGTTTTACAATTAATATTATTGAAAAATAAACCAAAGCTGGAAATAAGAATGGCTTCTTATTTCAAGAAAATTAAAAAAGAAAATGAAAAAAAAGATTCATTTCCAATCTTTTACATTACAAAAAAATATTTGAATTTTCAAGGCGTCATAAATAATAGCAGCCTTTGGTTCATTTAATCTCCAGTCTCTCACCACCCCGTTTTCTAGGTCTATCAATTCTTCCACCAACTCTTCCAACTAGTGCACTGCAATTTTTGAGATGGCTACTTCATGTCGTCTGGTTACTGGTTACATAACTAACCAATCTCTCTGTTTGGACACTAATAAATATTATTCCCTGGTATAGACGATACAGCTCAAAGTTGCACCCCCTGCACCAGATGGCGTTATGAACAATGGTACCATATATTCGTCGAAGCATCTTTCTCTCAACCCATCTTAACATTTCTTATTCTATCTTGGCTAACGATATTTTACGATATGACCGAACCAGCAAACTTGTACGCTACGATCATAAAGACTATAAGAAAATGGTTTAATAATAGGTAGCTGATGTTGACAATGTTCCGGAAAAATAAGTATATTGTGGCAGCGCATACAGTGAAATTGTACCACCGGAAAATTACGGCAACAAAGACACTCGGGAGTCCTCGGGAGTGAACGACCAGGAAGAAATCCCTAATTTTACTGTACTACCAAATACATACATATAAATCACTTGAAAAGCATTGATTTGATTCACCTGAAGGCGTTTTTGGAACTCCTGATCTTTGCAGTGGTGTTGAATTTCAATCATAAGAACATCGAAACTCGCTTTACTGATGGGACTAGGAGAGATATATAAAGAAGAGTGATGGGTAATGCAGAAGAAGTCAGGCGAAACTGGTACAGGTAAAGTAATGACTTATTTGTACCATATTTTACCGTAACATGTCGAAATTTTTTGTTTATTTCTTTTCAAAATTTAGTATACTCAATAATAGTATCATTTTCCGCAAGTGCCACATGAATTATGGGCAACTGGAGTGAGGATCAATCCTCTTTTTTATCTCGAATATGCCGGATGACTACGCGTAGTGTGAAAGCCCGGTAGAAAATATATTCAGCGAGAATGAAGACTTTAGGGAATCTTTACAAAATTTATCTAAGGTAATCGAAGTTCTTCTGCAAAAACTAAATGAGCCCAGTGGTACTGTTATACTCTCATTTTACTCGTACGATTAAAAACAAAATTGAACAATTTATCTTTGGTATTAATTATAAATACGATATGAATTTGATCTGAAACTTGGTTCAGTGCTGATGTATCGAGTAGTGAATACTACCCCCAAATTGTAACACATTCAAATGTGATAGAGATGCCTCCTTAACTGGTTTGACTAGAGGGGAAGGCGTTTTATTTGCTTATGTTATTGGGTGTACACATTCAAACACCCAATATTTCTATTTTTGTTTTATAAACCTCTCTACACGTATGTTGGATGATTTGGGAACACTTGCTGCCTATTTTGTTCAAAATTATGCAAATAATTTTGAACTTAGTTTACTCCTTCTGGGTGATTTTAATCTACCGATTTTTTTGAGGATACTACAACATATAAAATTATTATTGCCTCAAATAACCTTTGCTGGCAACAGATATGTAAGTCCCACTCATAAACAATTTGTATACTTTTTCTCACAATGCTGTTTCTTTTGGTTCTTATAAACATCAGTCTATCAGACAGCATGTAACAAAAATTCACTTGTCCGATTAAAAGTTACGGTTCTATTCAGTGCTAATTTGATTTTCTGGAGGCCAAAGACAAATAACTATTGTAATTATAACACCGTAAAACATTTGTTGCCACGAATGGTTCTTTTTTTCATTTTACCAGTGCATTCTTGGAGGATGCAACTATATATTAAGTTTTTGTAAAGTAAATTTTTAATAACACATTTTCTGCTGCCGGTTTCAAAGATGTAGGTAAAGGCCTCTTTCGTGTCTCATTCAGTTTTTGCAATTACGTCTATATTGTCCGCGGATGCTAGGATCTGTATTTATTAAACCCTTTCTAGAAAGCATTTTGTGGTGGAAATGAATTTTTTTTAATTATCGGTGGAGATTACCAATTTCTTGTCTTCCAACATCAATGATTTATTATTTCCCAAGTAGAGGCCACTAGTTTTTAGTTTATTTAGAAAATAAGAATTTGACATTCAAAGTGGAGTGTTTTTTAAGCGAATCTCGAGGAAACTTGTCTCAGGCAATTTTATAAACTAAAGATGTTGTGAAAACATGTTTACAGGTCAGTTTCATGAATTTAAATCGAATAGTAACATAACCGAACATTATTAACATCTTGATGTGAATTTGCTAGAATAAGTAATTGAAAATGTATTATTTCTGGTTAGAAAGCAAATCTTAAGGTTGAATATTACAGCAAGATATGACGTGAATAACAATACGTACATTAATGACATTATTGTATGCAAGGCGCCTAAGCAGTTACCTACAGGTGCTCGATGTGCAGATGCACTTGGTTACTTCAAATAGAATTATCTACCAGTCTCATTCCTTCAATGCTTTGTGTGTTAATTTGCCAACCTTAACAAAGACATCATGTACAGTAGGTGTAATTATCACGTTAAATGATGAATGCCTTTCGCGAAAACAGATCTATATATCGAAATCACGGTAATGAAGCACAATAACTCATAATTGCGAAGGTACGTATTTGTTCTTGAGAACCTGGGTCTACGATTGTTACACAGACGCTCACTATTACCAATAGAAGCAACGTTCTAAATTACCAGGTACATAGATTATTAGTAGTTGATGTATATTTATAATAATGGTCGCTTTTTATAAAAACGTGGAAACTTTCATTTAGAAAAGCAGGTATCATAAGAAAACTGCACAGCATTCCGAGGTTTCTATAATACATATATTAATGCATAGTACTTATGCTGTGTCAGAATCTGCAGAGTGAAAATTAAAAAAAGAAAACGCCCATGAAACAATTATAAAATATAAGCAATATTTGATTACAATTGTTATAAGCCCAGGCAAATATTGTTTATAATAATTATAAAACGCCAAGCAAGTTGCTAGTTTTACGTTAAATAAGAACAATAGAAGTGCATTAATTGTGTTATGTTATAATGCGTTCCCAGTTACTGCAGCTAAATTGAGGTGAATGTCGGAATAGAAGACATTGTATTACACGAAGATTCTGTGCATCATGATGTAAACATATACACAGTGTTCCAATGAAGGAAATTGTATTTTGGACAGTTAAACATAATGAGATTCGACACTATATCGCCAACAGATTGTCAAATTTTCAGGGATATCTAGGCTATGATTAGAAAGCCTAAGGGTTCCTTCAAATGATAAGCAACTTGAGTCTTGAAATTTAAGTGTGTCCTAAATACAACCTTTTAAATGAAAGGCAGGCAAAACGATTTTTTACTCTGAAAGATCACTCTGGCCTATGGCAGTGTACTCATTTTCAGATTTTTTGTGTATTTCCTACCCTAAAATATTTTAATAGGCCACTCAACTTGGGAGACCCTGTATACTGTTTGTATTGGCTAATATCGCGATGACTATATTTAGCGTAAAACTAAGCAACTTTCTTCCCGTGTTGTAATTATTATAAACAATATCTGCTTGTTGGGTTGTTAGTAATGATGAAATACTTGGGATTCCTTAATCGCGCAGATAAATTGAGATCAAAGAAAAAGTAGGTTTGGAGTTCTAAATTGGGGCATGTAAATTGAAAGCAACGTTAATTGAGTCCTGGGCTAAGAAAGGTTTACGTTCATATCGATAAAAGTAGTAGCTGAGTTTGATTTGAACTGGCAATACACAGTGCCTTATATCAAATTTGGTCAGATGTTGTAAGTGGTTGCCGATTCCATCTGCCCCAGAATAAGTGTAGATATGTTAAAAAATGAATCTCACTGCAGAATATAAAACCGACGGTTTGGAGATAGGGAGATTGTGTCGCTATTTACTTGGTTGTCATTTTGGCACCGACGTGAGTGACTGTTTTGCGATTAATTTAACTTCTTTGCCTCGGTTGTTGGGCAGAAGCCAATGATTTTTTGGCGCATACAAGTACTTGTGGGTCATTCCATGCAAAATCTAATCAAAGCTTTTACCAAACTCATCCAAATATTTTTGGGTTTATTGAAATGCTGAAATAGTTTCAAAGAAATACTTATAGTGGGAAGCAGATACATAACAGAAGTCATTTAGCGAAACTCCGGTACAATATTTACGATTTTAAATAACCTAAAGCTAAGTCATACAATAAAGATTACAAAATATTAACAGATACGAAAGGAAAAAGTAATAATTAACTATTGTTTACAAAACGAAGGAAAACACCAATCATAATCGAACTGAATGGATCAGCGTTAATATCATAGAGGTCAGATATTTGGCTAAAATTTGCCGACATCGAGGAAATAGGGGCCCTCGCTAACGTTATTCAGAAAGGATCATAATAAAAAGTGATGATGCCCCGCAGTTTGCTCTATGAACAAGCAAATACGCTCATCCAGTAACTACGGATAATCGATTTCATTATGTAGCAGATAAAATAGGAATTTAAGCGGAGGAGACGTTCTCCTAATATGTAATGATGTAATATTCAAAAGAGCATTGTAAATACTATTAACCCTTATCAAGGAATTGTAGATGTACGAACTTCAAGAACTTTCTCTATACTGCTTCTATAAGACTGATGGGCAATGATCTATTCGAGCGATAATTCATTTAGAATCCGTTCGAACTACTATATGTTAGTGTATGATTTTGTTGTTCGAACGATTGTAGTTTAGTGAATGATCATTCGAATGATTTTGTCGTTCGAACAATCTTTAACAATTGTAAATGAATTGCCGTTGGAACGGCTTCGCCTTAGCGAATGCTTCCCTATTTTGGTTTATAATGTGGTCGTATTTCGGATTATATAAAAATAATAATAATAATTCGCGTCTTAGTATCCCAAAACAGCTTTAGGCCAATTACAGGGACATCGACTCGCCACGAGTTATTATTGCACCTGCACTCATGGAGGTGTTCGACTCTCGGTACTCGCCTAAACAAGCGAGGAAACTCACGGAAACCTAACTCAGAGAGAGGAACTGAGATGTGCATCCAGAGCTCCAGACTTATAAGTTAGCGTGCAAGCCATTAAACCATCAGCACGGCTATCAAGTGCTTAATGATTGTATATGCTGAATCCCATTGTCAAAGGTAATGACCGAATGGTATTCCACGTATTTTGGAAATACGTATCTCGAATTAATCAGTTTATTGTGAGGTGAAGAGTGATCCGATACAGCGTGTTTACTATATTTCCACAGTCCGATACAGTCCTTGCAATATTTACTAGGTAAATATTTGTATATAGGTAGACTTATATCGTCAATAAGGAATCTAGAAGATATAAATTACAAATTTATTATGCCTTTTTCACAATTCCTTTCGCTTGTTGCAAATCCAATAGGATTTCTATTTTGTTAATACCATATAAATAAAAACGAAAAATAAATTTAATGTGAAAATTACATCGATGAAAGAAAGCGCGCCTTCTTTCTTTGAATACCAATACGTTTAATTGTATCGTGTTAGGTACGTGAATTAAGCTTAAAATAACGTAAAAGTGTTATGCTCTAGTAAATAATAAATCTAGGTTATATGCCTGTGTTTGCTAAACGCCAGGCAATGTCGTGCGTGAAGACCCAAAATAAAAAAGAAACATTTTATTGATTTCCTTTCTCTAGAAGTCTTAATCATTTTCGTATATGAACGTAAATTTTTATTTCTTCATAAGAATGAATTGGATTGATCGTGGGGATGTAGCTCAGTGGTAGAGCGTTCGCTTTGCATGTGAAAGGCCTCGGGTTCGATCCCCGGCATCTCCAATTTTTTATTTACTTTTTTCGCAATGTATCCAATAAAATAAAATAATTATTTATATTATAAAGAACTACTACCATTTTTTAAAATTAAAATATCGGGAAGTAGAATTTTACTTTGTTTAAATTTAATTTTCTCTTAATGTAATCTCTGAATACAATGATACAATGAAAGAATTAAAATTAACTAATATTATTTATAATCCGCAAATTACAGTAACACCTACGCCATATTCAACGAAAAATGCGTGATCAATACGTGATACGAGAACTAAGCTTTCTATGTTGGTTGGTAAGAACTGCCGAAAAGTCCATTGGAAATGATGTAAATTAAAAAATCGTATTAAAAGGCGCCCTTGAAAATTCAAGAAGGGGTTATTCAAAAATATAAAATAATCGAAATATAAAACAATCACAATTTCGGTTTCAAAGACAATTTATTGTACCACTACAAGGTGGATGAATAGTGAGATTAACTAGACAGACCTACATATTTATAGTTTTAAGGAAAGAAGCCTAATTTCTTATATCTATTTATTTCCATACGTTCTAAACGGTCTAACATTTTACTCTTGTTTTGTATATGTAATACATCATAGTTGTTGAAACTGTGGTTATAGTCCATACAATGGTTTGTAAAAGTGGAGTCTTTCTTCTTGCTATTTTCAGACACACACAGATATAACCATTCACTCTAGTTCACACCACTCTATCATTCATAAATTAGCAGCTTTTTAATCAATGTTACACAAATTAATAATTACAACCATGAGTAAAGACAATTATAATATTGAAATCAATAGAATAGACACTATAGCCGAAAATAATGAATGCAAAAAAGATACCATCAAAGTGTGGCGAAACAATATTGTAGTGGTACAATAAATTGTCTTTGAAACTGAAATTGTGATTGTTTTCTATGTTCATCATGATGGTGAAGAAATTGGAAGCCCAGGGCCACAAGGCCTGTAGCGCTGATGTATATATGTATATAACAAAGAATATTGCATTGTCTCAAACCGTTTTAGGTGATGAAATCTGAACTTTAGGGTGTTTTCTGTTAATAAATTCGGTGGCTGATCTGCGATTTTTGTAAGCATGCAATTTATTTTACCTAAATCATTTGACAATTCAAAAATGAAGGAATATATTAACTCTTTGTGATCTTGATAGTATGGTATCAGATTAATGTTAAAATATAAAAAGGACTTTTTGTATTTTACTCTACCTGTCCTTTTGTTAGTTCTATAACTTCTTATCAAGGTCCTAATATTTGAAAGGCAATGTAAACAAAAGATAACCGGCATCGAATTAACATTCGCATCACTTTCCGTGATGAATTTTAAACAGTATTCCTCCAAGTATGTCTGTTTTGTTTTTATTCAAACATTTTCGATTTTTAATTTGTCTCTTGGACAAACAGAAATCAAAAGGATCCTTTGCTTGAGAATCTCGCAGCGAAACAACTTCTTATACAAATACACAACTATTTAAGATGGGACTAAATACTACTTTAAAACCGAAACATTCAGAATAACAGTTCGCAAAACGGGAACTTTCCCTGACGTCTCAGTTTGAATCACACGAAGCGGAAATACTCTCAAAAAGTGACGACGTATCCCAAATATTGGGGAGACTGAACGTAGAAATAGGTCGCGCTGTTTTCGAGTCAGGATCATTCGGTATGTGGGGGAATAACGGTGGTGAGGGGAGCAGGATTCCATTCCCTCGGAATTATCTAGTCTGCCTGGAACTTTGTATTAAAAGGGTAATGGATTAACGTTTTATTGTGTTTCTTTTTTTTTGTCCTCTCGCTGGAAACTGGAAGTAGAACTCGACGGCATTCAATTGTTTTTGTACGACTAGCTACAGTGGATCTGTTTTTATTAAGCCGCTGTGCTTTGTTTCATAAATAATAACAAGCGAATCTTAGAATATAAGTAATTTGTTAGTCAGAAGCACTACTTTGTGTTTACGATACCCCAATTCTTATTTTTTAATTTGAAATTTAAAACTTTTATGATTGAAAAAATTCTTCTATTGAATGGAAAGCATGTTTGAGGTTTTAGGCTGTTTTTCTAAAATGTTGAATGGTTACCGTTTCTTTATCTCGCTAAGTAATTTGTTGTGAATATACCGTATTTATTCTAATTGGCACCGCTAATCCAATAACCGTCGCATTCTAATAAATGCCGCGGCTTTATACGAAGCATATGCGAACTGCTCACATTCGACGTCAAGTAGGTAGGGGAATCCCCGTTAACCACATTCAGATTGAATTCCGTATGTGCTACTAAAACGATGTCGTTTGGTATCAAAACTTGGTTGCAATACAATTATTTTGCGATGGATAGCAGAAGAATAGAAGTGAAGATTTGGTTTGAGCGAAATAAACGCCGCACTCTAATAAATGCCGCACCTCCTTTAAACGCCGCAAGGATAGATACCCCAAATGATTAAATGTCGCGTCGCCTATTAGAGTAAATACGGCAGGTATATATCGTGTTCGTGAAACTCGTAGTTGTGTTTATAGAATTTTTTATTCGTTGCATTCGAGACAGCTTATAGAATATACAGCCAAGGTAACGGTAGTTTATCTGAATGTTTAAACAGCGCTCTAGTGCCATCTGGTTGGCAGCCAGGAAGCTCCAAGAAGCTTCAGGTAGCGGAGACTGGAGGAATGGTTCATCAAGTGGAGAATCGAGATCAATCCTAACAAAAGCGTCGCTATCCTATTTAATAGAAAA
>JARFOC010066272.1:0-16974 GCA_031763485.1 Osmoderma eremita | reverse complement strand
CATTTTTCACGTTATTGATACGCCTTGCGTTTTCTTCGACAAGCACGCAGCCTCCATACAACGCTTGTTGGATACTGACCTCATGCGCCGTTCATATATACATATGTATAAATATAACGGTGTGGCAACTATGTCGATATTTTACATTGCTAGTAGGATTCAAGCTCTGTCGTGGCCAACAGAGTATGTGTAACGTTACAAAAAAACCCTGTATACCTCACGTACTTTCTGAAATTCAATACAATATAATCCTAATATAAATATTGAAATTCCCGGGAATTATTCTTTAAGAGTATACTAATAAGTAAATATTAGAAAAAATAAATCTCCTATTTTTCAAATGGCATCATTTCAACGAGATTGGAAAAACTGCAACGAAAATGGCCTTTACGCATTATTAATAAATAACTATTAGTAATGAAGCCCGTAGATTACCAAAATTAACTTACAAAAAAATCTTTTCGACGTAAAATCTCACTTCTGGCGCCTTTTTTTGTAATAAAAAATCAATTCCATCAAAGATTTCAAAAATATTGTCATAAATATATCAATAATAGAATAATGGATTTTTTATTTTTAATTTTTCATCCAACATCAAGTAAGCCTTTCTCAGCCAATTTTTTTTTAGAAACATTCGTATTTTTTTCCTCTTTTTTTCATAAGATCTTATTTACCCGACGTGCGTATCCCAGTCATGCGTATTCTCCATGGTACATCGAGCCGCCTATTATGGGAATTACACAATTTGAAAACGCCGAAAAATTATTTTCAATCGATAAACTTACCAATACATCACCTTCGTAAATTGGCTCCCTATTCTCGACTGGGTAAAACATCTGGGGCGTTAACGGATCCCGTTTCCCAAGTAACGTCCAATTATCGGCGCCGTATTTATTTTTACGAACCCTATATCCTGAGACTACCTTACCTGTTTGTACAAGACGGAAACGTGTCCGAGAAAGACATAAACATGTTTACAAAAATCGAATAAAACAAATTATTTTAATGGAAATACCTAAGCTGTGGGTGTGAGTCCTGTAGGCGAAGGGATATATGACTTTGGGCTCGTTGATTTCGCAGCTAACTTCCATATTTGTACGAGAATGGGCCGGAATCACTCCTCCAGTTCCCAACAGAAGAACGCCAGCCAATTTACTGCGTCTAAAAAGTAAAAATTTAGCCATTCTTTGTCGGTTACGTCAACCATTTTAACTTACGGTTCTTCAGTATACATTAAAAATATTCCTGAATTATCAGTTTGCTCCCCTGGAATAAAAAAATCGGTGACAATCCCCAAAAATTTGCTTCAAATGAAGACCCTATATAGATACCTAGGAACTTCTTCGAGTAATGAACTTGCAAAACCAAATAATTGATCTCTGTCCCTTTTCCTACTTGAAATCCCACATCTTCCGGCAGCTCGAGAGTTTTCGCGTCTCTTGCCCAAGCGTATAATACCTGAGGAAAATCGAAGATAAATGTTTATCGTGTTTTTGGTGATGCACTGACTTACATGTGAGCCATCTGCACAAGGTATGGCTTTCTTTAGGTTGCCCCTGCTTTGGGATATTGACATTTCCCCGCAATCCCTAAATTGTGAAAAGAAGTAATAGAAATCCTTGCGAAGATATTAATGATAATAAATAATAAAGTCCTTATAGATATTGAAAGAAATCCGATGCTTTCGAAACACTTGTTTTTCAAGTGATGTCGACTTATGATCAAATTCAAAAACACTGGCTTTTGAACGTTCAAGAGAGGAATTTGAGTTATTAAATGAGTAGAACTTGTATTTAGGGATTGTTAGAGGGTATCGAAGTCATGACTGGCCGCAAATCTACCAGATATTAGTCGAAAAAAATCGACAATTCCTACGTGGCGTGGGAGCAAGAGTGTTCCCCGAACGCAATATACGACGCACAAATCTATTTAGTGGATTGTAGATTAATTCACTAAATCTATAATATTTATCAATGCTGCAAGGCATATCTAAAAAAATTGTGGCTGGTTCCAAACTATTATTGATCAGTTTTTTTATTACTAATATTATGGCAGATTGCGCAAACAAATTCATGACGTAAATATCATATTTAGATAACGTTCTGGAGTATTGGAGTATTTAGAGATTGTTAGAGGGTATCGAAATCATGCTTGGCGGCAAATCTACAAGATAGTCGAAAAAATGGACAATTCACGGTGTGCGCGCAAAAGTGTTCCCCGAACGTAATATGCGACGCAAAAATCTGTGATATTTATCTATGCTGAAAGGCATATCAAAAAGAAATTGTGGCTAATTTCAAACTATTATTGATCAATTTTTTAATTACTAATATTATAGCAGATTACGCAAACAAATTCATGACGTAAATATCATATTTAGATAACGTTCTGGAGTATTGTATATTTGCACATCCTATGGGACTCATTATATTTTATTTATTTAATTATTTTCTGGGAATTTCTTTATTTATTTTACAAACAAATTTTTTTAATTCTAAATGTAGTTCAGAACCTTTTTTTTCGGAGTGATGGAATCTTTTTTATTGATTCTAAATATAAATAATATAAAATTACCAGTATGGTTCGCTGGTTCCAGGAATTGAGCATCCAAAGAGCATCATGTGATGGACTACATTCATTGTGGCATTTGGCTCGAAACCAACTGTAACGGATCTTTTGTATTACGAAAAATGAATAAAATTTAAACAAATTAACGAACCTAAGTAAAAGCTTTTGGGAACCACTTTAACTGGGGTACATAGATATAACTCATCCTGAAAACATGATAAAAATCATGGAAAAAATGCAATTAATCCATATCTTTGTTTTTAACATATGGTGAAGTATTTTCCAAATAATTTAATAAATACATTCTGCGAAAATGTGCAAAACAAACATAAATACTGGACGCTCTGCATATCAGTTTACTTATGTTAATCAATCAAATTTACCGCTATGAATTTTGAATTTATAATAGGTCAAACTTAAGTAGGCAACCCAATATCCAATAGGACTTACCCTATCCGGTGTAACATCGGGCATTAACAACGGATACTTCCTGACTTGTAGGCCTAAGGATTTATCAAATCTCGGAAAGAACACCAGGCACAGAATCAGTAGCATACGCTGAGCTTCCATCCTTCAGCACGATCGATCAGATACTGTGCTAAAAAGCCAGGCAACAAGCAGTCACGGTGTTTGCGCAGTTACCCCTCAAACGTCGGCTACCCACACAATAACCCGGTATTGAAAGTGCAGATAAAGGCGCCCAATTCGAATCGATATGTTATAGGAATAAACCAGTTACCGAAGAGTGCCTGTTTGTCTACTAAATAAAACCATTTATAACTGTCTATTTATAATAAGAGCTCTCGAAATATTTTGACAACTATCACATTTTATCTATGTTTACCTAAGATTTTCTGAGCTCATATAAAAAAAAAACTAGAAAGATCAATGTTAATAATCGAAACAGTTTCCCCTTATTTTGCTTATTAACGATGAATTCTTAAAATCGAATTATTATTGATTTTTTGAACGAAATTTTAACAGCACTGCACACGTACACTTACTTGCAAACCCGTTTACCTCACAAGTACTGTTGAAAATTTAAGCAAAAATGCTAATTAAACGTAAACACAAATCAAAACAAGTCTGACAACATTGCAATACATTAAACTCATACAAAACTAATGAGAAATATAAATAAAAGCAACATCTCTAACGTCCAATCCTCGACACTCTCTGGTCGTGGAATTCTTGGGGAATATTTAACCTCTTGTATTTTCTTATTCTTTTTGAAGTATATACATAGCCCTATGAAAATAACTGACTTGTGATAAAAGTTAAAAATGTTGCCATATCGATAAGGCTTTAGAGAGCGCTCACCAATTAGTATAATGTTACATATTATACTAATTCTAACTGTATTCTAATTTTTAAAATGCATCCAAACGCCCGAAAATAACATTTAGTTTTTTTCGAAACCAAAGGCATTTAGCTCCCTAAGATAAACTCCAAGGATGATTTACATTATTTATGTGGTTACTTTGGTATTTTAAGAACTCTCTGTCATATTTAAATGATTCGAATTGTCAATTATATATGTAATGTAATGAGTATAACAAAATTTTCCAAAAATTATAACTTATATTTATAAGTTTCGTATAGGCTGGGCGTTATTGGGAAAATATATCAAATTATATATTGTCCCTAATATACATTTGAAATAAAACTAATATTTTTCGTATACAATCAGGATTAATTCAGTTAATTCATTCGTACATAACGTCAATTTTTCTTTTTAAATCCCAACAAAAACGAATAAAGCTTTAAACTGAATTAAAAGTACATTTGAATAAGAAACTTATGACTCGCTTCGCAGGGCACAAGGAAGGTCGAGAAAGAAGAAGAAAAATAATAAAAACACGTGAAATCCTAAAAATAATAAATAATACTTCATCCTACTTTTTTTTTTCTTAATTCCCGCCCCTCTAAAGTGGTAACCACAGAACAACATGCAAAGTGAAAAGCGGGTATGGGGATTTTTACATCTCTATATTGGTCAGATTAGTTGATATCCGTGACTGTTATTACCAGCCTCACACAGAAGCACCCTGTGCAAGTAACTAACTTCAGTTCGTTATTCGTTTTTTTTAACCGTTAATTTGAAATCGTTTTCGACGTCTGTAGTTTTGTGCTTGAGTGAAATAATATTAATAAAAATGGCTAGCGAAGAAGAGAATAATGCAATGAAAGAACGCGTGTTCAGCCTCATTACTAATTACCCATTTTCATGCGATCTCATATTGTCGTTCTTTAACGCTTCGGTTTTTTCAGACCGTTTTGATTCGCCTACCGATCCGTTTCCACCAAGATTTATCAATCATAATAACGAAAAGGATATCAACTTATTGGTAAGAATACACGCTTTTTGATTTAGAGAGCATATTATTGATTTTTGTAGAGGAAGCTACTCGACCACATGCCTCCATTGTCACTAGCTGAGAACATGCTGCTTCACAGAAATGATCTCCATTACATTAACGTTCTAGATTGGTTGTACAGCGTAGTAGATCCTAAAATTTTAGAAGTGACTGAGGTAAGTTGCGGGCATTATCATTGGCACGATTTAAAAGTACATCTTATTTAGACACCGCAAATGGATCTGCGCATCGATAAACAACCGAATGTAGTATTTGGTGTTAGAAGGACTGAAGAGGAGGAAGAAGTATGGAACCAAAAGAAAAATGAGAGAAATGTAATCTACGCTTTCTATGGGACTAGTTTGGAGAATATGTATTCGATTGTGAGCCACGGTCTCGATTCGATTTTCAGCACTACTACTGTAAGAATGCTCAGAATTGTATTTTAATGTGTTTACATCTTGCATTTTTGTGTTCAGCAGCCGTCGTATGGTGACGGTCTCTATATGACCAATCAAATGGACAGCAGCTCGCTATTTTCTCGGTTTGGCGAAGGGTGGAAGTTCAGCATGCTCGGAGAGAGGTTACGCGTCCTGGCTTTGTGCGAGATCATCGATGATCCGTCCAAGATTGAACGTAATTATAATATAATATAATTTTGCAGCAATAAAAGGTGTTTATACTCTGGCTTTTCAAATATTTTCAGGTTTGAAGCAGAAGTGGGGCGAAAAGAATCCGAATGGTATTTACATAATCGTGAAGGACAAAAGCTTCGCTCGCGTCAAATATTTCTTTGTCTACACAAAGAGTGGCCCGGTCAAATCTTACTTCGCGTCAAAAGTATCTATTGCGATTTGCTATTTACTTGCCATTGCTATACTATTATATAGTATTTATGCCAATCGTCAGGCTCTCATGGACAACTTTTTACCGTCTTTCCTAAAATAAATAGGAATTTACCAATGTTTCAACATATTCTAATCATAGTTATAACGACTTATGTGATATGAATGTGTTCCTGCATTACTTACTAAGATATGTTGAGCAATTGAGCTCCATTATTATTTGTTTTATATTTCAAAGTGTTATAGTCGTGTTTGTTACTTTAAAGCAGTTCAACGCTCCTATCTCATTAGTTTTTAAGGATGATATTGGTAAATACCAAAAAAAAAAAGAAATGACGCTACATGGCAATATTAACCTGTAGTTGAAATGATCTCAGAGTACAAAGTAAGATGATTTAATGTGATAAGATGACTATATCTTAAAATTATTGCTTGCGTTTCCGTTTCGAAGTGAACTATCTCTACTATAATATTATCTTCTCAGTATTTTTGAGATTTCCATTACTTTAAAGCTGTTGTTCATGGTGATTAAAAAAGTCCAAAACATTGATTAAATTTAGGAGAGATAATCTTACTAGAAGAATACATAAAGGTATTACAAACCAAACATAGCGATATCTAAACGTGACAATAATTAAAAGCTGCGTAGACATGGTCCGTAAGTGCAATTACTGTTTTGATAGCCCTAATACCTGGTGCAATAAAGCGTTTGTGTTACTAAATGTGTTCAACATGCTGCGTTTTTAAAACTTAAAATGTTTCAGCTAGAATTTGATTGACTCAACTGATTACCAATCGAAAACTTTCTATGGTCTCGAAGTAGTTAAGTAACTAAATAAACCTATTCCTACGTCTAAGGCAATTGTTAAAAGGAAAATAAGGTTTTTATAATAATAACTTTGGTGATCAAACGTTCCTTCCTAAAATAAGAGATTTTCATAAAACTGTATTTTTTTAAATCTATATGTTATAGTGTTAGTGTTTATGTTTTTTAAATAAAGTTCTTTTCTTAAAATACCTGTTTTACTATTTTCCATAACCAAGTTTAAGTAAATATATAAAATCAACTTCAAACAAAAATTCGTTGTGATTATTCCTATTTTTGTACCATTAAAATTAGTTGCATGTATTGTTCGTTGTACTGAAGATTGCTTGTTTTTTTATGTATTTCAATGTTTTTTCTTTTACATTTCGGTGTTTTTCCTTACATTTCTCAAACTATTCTGCAAACATGAAATTTGTCATAACTATTTTGTGTTCCTTATGGTTAAAGTAAGAAAGTAAATGTATTGTTTGATATTTCCACCTAATGTTTAATTTAACAATCCCGTAACTAAATTTTTTATTATAATTTTTAATATTTGCTGTGAATATTACGAGTGTTAGCCAAAAATTTTATTCTCTGGAATGATTAAACGCCGAATTAAAAAAATACGACTTATTATTGGTAAACGTATAACACTCAAGAATTAAAAATATATAGTTTTTTTAATATTATAATTAATTTTTAAGTATTTTCAAACACTATATTTAACACATAAAGACAACTCCTTAACGAAACCCCTACAACGACTGCCTACCCTGTATTTTCTGTTCCCGCTCATTTCCACCCCCTTTCCCACTCTGGCGGGAAATACTCGTGCGGGAAATAACGGCCCTATATTTAAATTTACAATACATATACTATATTTTCACGAATTTTTCTCGACGCTTCTTAGGCCGGTCGGAAGTTTCTTATTCAAACATACTTTTAATTCAGTTTATAGCGTTATTATTTATGGTTACGATTTAAAAGTCAAAATTTGATGTTATGTACGAATGAATTAACTGAATTAATCCAGATTGTATATGACAAATATCAGATGTACAACGTGTGTGTAAATATTGTAAATTGTTCATATTTATAATAATTTCAAGTAGTTGCACTATTAAATATAGTTAGGAAACCACAATAACTTTATATATAAGCACTTTCTGTGACTTTGCCCAAAATTGAACTATTAAATTCGAAATATGGAGATTTTTACCTGTTTATATTGGTCAGATTGGTTGATATTCCTGACTGTTGTTAGCAGGTTCAGACCCAAGCGACTAACTTCAGTTCGTTATTCGTTTTTTTTTAACCGTTAATTTGAAACCGTTTACAGCGTCTGTAGTTTTGTGCTTGAGTGAAATAATAATAAAAATGGCTAGCGAAGAAGAGAATAATGCAATGAAAGAACGCGTGTTCAACCTCATTGCTAATTACCCATTTTCATGCGATCTCATATTGTCGTTCTTTAACGCTTCGGTTTTTTCAGACCGTTTTGATTCGCGTACCGATCCGTTTCCACCAAGATTTATCAATGACAATAACGAAAAGGATATCAACTTATTGGTAAGAATACACACTTTTTGATTTAAAGAGTGTATTATTGATTTTTATAGAGGAAGATACTCGACCACATGCCTCCGTTGTCACTAGCTGAGAAGATGCTCCTTCACCGAGATGATCTCCATTACATTAACGTTCTAGATTGGTTGTACAGTGTAGTAGATCCCAAAACTTTAGAATTGACTGAGGTAAGTTATTTGCATTATCACTAGCATGATTTTAAACTACTCATTATTTAGACATCGCAAATGAATCTGCGCATCGATCAACAACCAAATGTAGTATTTGGCGTTAGAAGGACTGAGGAGGAGGATGAGGAATGGAACGAAAAGAAAAATCAAAGAAATATAATGTACGCTTTCTACGGGACTAATTTGGAGAATATGTATTCGATTATGAACCACGGTCTTGATCCGATTTTCAGCACTACTACTGTAAGAATGCTCAGATATATATTTTAATGTGTTTTCAACTTGCAATTTGTATTTAGCAACCATTGTATGGGGACGGTCTCTATATGACCAATCAAATGGACAACAGCTCGCTATTTTCTCCGTTCAGCGAAGGTTGGAAGTTCAGCATGCTCGGAGAGAGGCTACGCATTCTGGCTTTGTGTGAGATCATCAATGATCCATCCAAGATTAAGCGTAATTACCTCGCCTTTTATGGCAATAAAAGGTGTTTATACTTTGGTTTTTCATTTCTGTCAATATATTTTCAGGTTTGAAGCAGGAGCACAGGGGCGGAAGAAATCTGAATGCTACTTACATGATCGTGAAGGACAAAAGTTACGCTCGCGTTAAATATTTCTTTGTATACACAAAGAGTGGCCCGCGCAAATCTTACTTCGCGTCAAAGGTATCTACTGTGATTTGCTATCTATTTGTCATTGGTATAATATTGTACAGTATTTATGCCAATCGTCAAGCTCTCATGGACAGCTTGTTACCTTCTTTCCTAAAGTAAATAGGAATTTACCAATGTTTCAACATATTGTAATCGTAGTTTTAACGACTTATGTGATATGAATGTGTTCCTGTATAACTTACTAAGATATGTTGAGCAATTGGGCTCCATTATTATTTGTTTTATATTTCAAAGTGTTATACTTGTGTTTGTTACTTTAAGGCAGTTTAACGCTCCTTTCTCATTAGTTTTTAAGGCTGATATTGGTAAATACCAAAAAAAAAAAAAACGAAGCTACATAGCAATATTAACCTGTAGTTGAAATGATCTCAGAGTACAAAGTAAGATGATTTAATGTGATAAGATGACCATATCTTAAAATTATTGCTTGCGTTTCCTTTTCGAAGGGAACTATCTCTACTATAATATTATCTTCTCAGCATTTTTGAGATTCCCATTACTTTAAAGCTGTTGTTCATGGTGATTAAAAAAGTCCAAAACATTGATTAATCTTAGGAGAGATAATCTCAGTAGTAGAATACATAAAGGTATTACAAACCAAACATAGCGATATCTAAACGTGACAATAATTAAAAGCTGCGTAGACATGGTCCGTAAGTGCAATTACTGTTTTGATAGCCCTAATACATGGTGCAATAAAGCGTTTGTGTTACTAAATGTGTTCAACATGCTGCGTTTTTAAAACTTAAAATGTTTTAGCTATAATTTGATTGATTAGCAATCGAAAACTTTCTATGGTCTCAAAATAGTTAAGTAACTTAATAAGCCTATTCCTACGTCTAAGGCGATTGTTAAAAGAAAGATAAGGTTTTTATAATAATAACTTTGGTGATCAAACGTTCCTTACTAAAATAAGAGATTTTGATAAAAATGTATTTTATTAAGTCTATGTGTTAAAGTGTTGGTGTTAATATGTTTTTTAAAATAAAGTATTTTTCTTAAAATTCCTGTTTTACTATTTTCCATAACTAAGTTTAAATAAATATATAAAATCAACTCTAAACAAAAATTCGTTATGATTATTCCTATTTTTGTACGATTAAAATTAGTTGCATGTATTGTTTGTTGTACTGAAGATTGCTTATTTTATTTATTCCAATGTTTTCTTTTACATTTTCCGTGTTTTTTTTTACATTCTTGAAAGTGTTCTACAAACTTGAAATTTTTATGAGTTCTCATAGCTATTTTGGGTTCATTATGGTTAAACTAATTTATTCTAATTGGCGCCGCAATTCCAATAACCGGCGCATTCTAACGTCCCAAGAATATAATGCCGAATGAAATAACGGCCTTATTCTCATAAATGCCGCATCTTTATGCGAAGTGTGCACAATCAACGTCAAGGGGGATCCCCGTTAACCACATTCGGATTGAATTCCGTATGTGATACTAAAACGAAGTCCTCTTGTACCAAAACTAAGTTGTAATACAATTGTTTTGACATGGTCATTCACAAAATGTGCCAAAAAGTGTACGTATTCTGCCGTGCAGATTTTTAAGTAGTACATGTTCTATTGCCAACTACAATTTTGTTCAGAAAGTTAGCGCACAAGTTGCGCAAAAAACACGCATTGCCGGTTTTGATTAGCGTATTCCGAAAAGTTATGTTTACAATTGGAATTTTTTTGCTTACCAGACGGAATAAACACACTTCGGATTACTCCTGCCGCACAAAATTGTTAAATCTGTTTATTTTTCAAACACAATATCGCAACAAACAAGCTTTAATAATTATTTTATTCACGTACTGACTTCTTCAATAGCAAGTTGTAGACTAAAGACTCTGAAGGAAAACAATTAGCTCTAACATTAAAGGCATTAATCTACCCTACTCAACAAAAACATAGCCATTAGGAATATAATTAAACTAGAAAGTACAGTCGGCGATGAATTATTTTTAGCTCGACGTGCGTTAACAAAATAAAAATTCGTGACACGTCAATCTTTACAAACGAAACATACAATAATAATAGAAATAACGATAGTGATTAAACAATAAGTAAAAGCAAAAGAATTACTTATAATTAAAGGAATTGCATTATAAATTTAAAATACCCTATGCAGACTTCTAGAATTTTACACTCAGAGCCCTCTATTAGATGGAATTTTGCACTCAGAGCCCTCTATTGGTCGAATAACCCTTTGTTTACACCAAAGGTATAGTAGCGCACCCCCCCGCGTAAATCAACAAATCCTACCAATATAAAGAGATAAAAATCTCCATATCGATTATTTTGCATTTCATATTTTATTTTTAGACAAAGTCGAAAAAAGTGCTTCTATATAAAGTTATTGTGGTTTGCTAACTATATTTAGTAGTGCAGCTGCCTGAAATTATTATAAATATGAATAATTTACGATATTTACAAACTCGTTGTACACCGGCTGCTTATAAGTAAGTAAAATAAACCTACTTATGACATAATACTAAGATGGATGGTTTTGATATTAACATTTCAACAGGCAATTTCGCTTAATGTCCCAATTGGGAGATTTGGGCAGCGGTGCAGGTAAAGGTGGAGGCGGTGGTGGTTCAATTAGAGAAGCCGGTGGTGCATTTGGAAAAGCAGAAGCTGCAAAGGAAGAGGAATACTTCTATCAACAGGTACGATAAGCCACTTCTTCTATGTGGATAATATGTTACATGATTGTATTAATTTTTAGCAAAGGCAGCAGATTGCTCAGCTAAAAAGTGATTTGCACAATGAAATACGATTTCACGAAGAACAAATCAAGAGGCATCAAGATGCTATAGATCGCCACAAGAAGAGGGTTGCAGAAATGGAAAAGAAATGAACTACTCCTTAAGTACTATATCGACCATAATTTAGAAATGCAATAGCTTGTAATATTTGATTTTTTTTTGCTTTAAATAAAGTTAATACTCGTATGTAGTGATGTTTTTGTGTATCCACGTTCAATGCTTGAGAATTATCTGCGCTCCATATATAGAATATGAACTACGGTATTAATAAATACTAAGGCGCAATATAAAAAGACGTGGCGAAGGCTCTGCTGAATGGGTTGCCGTTACTATTCCAATATATAAAAAATTGTGAATAGCAGCTTTTGTATTTTGAAAATGGCGCCGTTTCTGATTTTGTGTCATGCGCAGAATTTCTTTGATGTCTATTCTATGGTTGTTTCTTCTCATTGATCAGTACACTGGATGCATTTGTGTAATCTGCCGTGGGTATTGGTGTCAAATTGAATTTTTTTTAATATTCACGAGTAGTCGTTTGAATTCGACTAGTAAAAACTGTTTTTGGTGATGCATTTAAGGATATCTGCTGTTTTATTTGGTGCAATCCTTATAGGGTTTGCGACAGGAACACAGGTAAGTTACAAATGTTTTATAGTAATACACTAGCTCACATTGCTGTATGGGCTTAACCTTTGCTGACTGAAGTGACTGTCTATTTAAGTTGTTTTGTACTTTCTCAATCGTTGCCCGTCCTTAAGGATTTATTTTATATATTTACGTCATATTTCCTTGTATCATCGTTTTTCACACTACCATTACGAGTTTATGTTGGCATTATAATGCAATAACAAACGTTAAATGTATGTGTGCTTCCAATACAATTATTACTTGTTATGACAATGCCTTAATATACATTTGATTTTTCTTTAAGCACATTTGCTTCAAACGATATGTATTTGGGCTGTACATATCATATGTGCTTAAAGAAATATTTGTGTTTTAATATTTACATTGGCCTCAAATAAGATTCTGTTGTATTACTCATTTAAATACATGTAGATCGTGATTATAATTATACTAGGTTAAAAAACAAATTATTATTATTTTTGGACGATAACATATATGATTTCACATGTTAAAATATTATATTTGAGTGGAATGTGCGCTTGAATAATTAAAATAGTCGCAGATGGTTTTCTTGGAACCATTTAAATATTAAAAGATTTCTAAAACCTTTTCAGACCACACATTGTGTGTATAGCCTGTATGTATTATATATACATTCACATAAGATGTATGAGTATGCTTAATCTGTTAAATTAAAACACAAATCTTTTTTTTTTTGCAACTTCATAAAATTGTTACATTCTATTGGTTTGTATTCCTACACGAACGCTTTATATTCATATACCAAAATCATTTTGTTTACACGCACGCCTATGTAAATTTAAGTGCTAATCATTGCTTGGCTTTCCACGTTTCAATCAGGCAAAATTGCCAATGTTACCCATAAACTATCGATTTTGATTGAAAGCCTCTAAGTTGAGACCGCTATCACTCATATTTATACAATTAGCCGACAGAAGTTGAAAGATCAACAGTTAAATCATAAATACGGCACTAATCGCAATAGCATTTTTATCCTTAAAGTATGTTGATTAAGTTCCACAAATATACATTGATAGATATCCAGTAAGAATGATGACAGATATGTTTTGATTCGAAAAAATATATATTCTAAAGCATTTAAATGTCAAATGATTTCCTACTTTCTTGGTATTTTCCTCTCTCCATTGATGTAATAAAAGTTTAATCTGTAACATACACACGAATTCCGTTGAAATACTAATCGTGGAATTCCCGTTTTGGTGCCTCACATGGCTTCTGGGACTGATATCTTGAGCCCCAGACGCGGTAGGGCCGTAAATATGTTTGGGGCAAAATTCCCGGTAGATAGTGTAATATTTATTAGGAATATAAACGATTCTTTAAATGGGCGCTACTACCCGCGATTATTTCTAAGGTAACTCTAAGTAAACAGCATTATAAAACGCCATTTTCTAGGAGTACCTGCTGTTGCTCTAAGTGAAACACAACTGCATCCCACATTTTTAAAGAAAAATACCTGTCACAGCAGCGTAGGACGGTATTTTCTTTATACATATGTTTATACATGACCTACTAATATATGATTGTACTTGAATATTGTTAGAGATGGAATTGACCGTTGTGCCAATAGCCGAAACCTATTTATTCAATTTTAACTCCCATATTTGAATCGGCATTGTGTTTGTTTAATAATATATTCTTTGAAATTCGTGTGCGAGACCAACTTGACGTCACCAAATGCGTTAATTCGATTATGTCACTCGTTCATGCGATTTTGAATCAAGTTAAATTACTGACTGTGAAACGCGAATATTGTTTGATCTCTGCATTTTCTTTGGTAATCCATTCTTATTTCATTTTTCTTATTCTTTGGGGTTCTATCTTAAGAGCCGTTCTTTAATATCGTTGTTGTACGTGTTGTTAATGATAACAACTAAAGAAAAAATGAAGGTAATCTGTAATATCCGTTAATTTAAAACAGAATTGCATCACTAGTGCTGATTCACCTTTAATGCTCAACACGTGTTCTAATAGATGTGTATCTAATCCAACATGAGTAAATAGTCTTAATCAACGCTTTCTAGGACCATAAGTTGAATAAAAGTCCTATTTTCCTATGTGAATAGATATTATACTAATATCCCATTCTCTTAGAGGACAAACAATACTGTTAAAAGCATTTCCCATACGTGAAAAAACAAATTACTTATGAAAATCAAATGAATATACAAGAGATTACCTTATATAATGTGAACATGCCTTTATTGCTAATTTATATAATATTAAAGAAATGTGGGACGTTTATAGAATATATATGGAGAAAAAGGGCTGATACCTAAAACACTACATGTACGTACAATTATCTGCTTAGTCTACAGTAATAAAAAAAGACATTCACAATTTTGCGCGTTGCTTGCGAAAACTAGTCTAGGTTGCATTTACACCGACGTAATTTTCCTTATCAATTTCAGCAAGAAAGTTTTAACAAATTTTCAAGAAGTTTTAATCAAATTCTGCCATTCATACAGTAAGCAATTTAAACTGTTTCTAGATTTGATTAGCACTTTCGTCTTCTTAATTTTTTTTTCATTTTTGAAATATAATAGAAACATTTTGATTGAGTTTCAAACTTTATATTAGCAAATATCACAAATATGTATTTTTATTTATTTATTACATTTCATTATAAACCTTTTATTTTGTGTATTTGTCATGGAAATGTTTGAAATCCAGTAATCTAACCTCTAATATTGCATCAACAGTGTTGGACGAAAGCTTTACTAAACAAAAGTTCAAAATCTAATAAAAACTTCCCCAGGAAGTTTTATCAATGGCTTTTCTTACTTTTGTAGCCATCTGCTACCCACACAAAGTCATATTAAGGTCCAAGTTTTTAAGTTGAGTGCTAAAATAAAGAAGTTTCTCAACACAATAGTGTGATTATGATTTTACTATTTTTTTTTTCGTTTTTATCTCGACTTGTCAAGGACTTATTGTATATAATACTTATTATCATTAAAAAAGCAGGAAATCAACGGTAATTCATATTATATTTAACGTTATTTAAAGTTAAACTATCGTATAACTTTATAATACACCATTTTCGTAATCACACGTTTTTTTTAGCAAAAATGGTAAAATTCTTTTAAACGTCGTGTATTAATTCATGCTGGAGCGGTTACAGCCAAGATATACGATGCATGATCTCAACAGCATTAGCGTAAAAACACCCATCGAGAAACATAAAACATTTTCTGCTTACATTCTATGATTGTTTGTACAGCGCATTGGATGCTAGTGTACCCAAATTCTCTACGAAATTAAAAAAAAAATGTTTATCCTAAGTGGTTCACCTCCGAAGTTATTTCTAACATTCAACTGAAGTCTTATTCCAGACGTAAGTGGAACTCTACCAAAAACCATGTCTTTTTGAATGAATTCAAGAGGGCAAATGTACGTTGCTGTAAACAGCAAATTTCAGTTGCTTATAATACCCACTTGGAATATGTTCACACATCCATTGGGCGTGAACCCAAACAATGGGATAGTGGTTGACGCTCCTCAAAATATTGTTAATGCGTTTGCGGATAAATTTTGTTCTACTTACCTTGACACTTTACCTTTTACAAATACTACGTTTAGCAATAATCTTCCTATTTGCCACTAATTTCTGAGGATGAACTAATAAACATCATGTCATCATTCCCTGACAATAATATTTCTGGAGATGACTTAATTCCATCGTTTTTACTAAGAGATGCTTGAATGGTTCTTGCTAAACCTCTAGCAATTATTATTAGTTTATCTGTACAAACATCGACTTCCCAAAATTATGGCAGAAAACTAGAATCTCCGATATTTAAAAAGGGTTCAAAATCAGAAGTTGCTAATTACCGACGCATATCCATTTTGTCCAACTTCGCCAAAGCTTTTGAAATTCTTTTATTTCACCATCTGTGCGAACGTCTTAAGTCTTTCATTTCACCTTATCAGAATGGTTTTATTCGTGGGCGGTCAACGGTTAGTAACCTTGTCAATATCTTCCAATTCATCTGTGGGTAGTTGGACAGGCGGAGTCAGGTTGGTATGGTGTATACTGATTTTAGTAGCGCTTTCGACAGCATTGACCACGGGATTTTACTTAAAAAATTAGACTGCTTTGGTTTTACTGCATCTTTCCTGCAACTTATGCAATCCTATTTGAGTAATAGATCTGACTATGTGCATTATAATGCTTTTAGGTCTTACGAATTCCTTCCTACTTCTGGTATTCCGCAAAGATCCAACTCGGGGCCTTTGCTTTTCGTTTTATACATTAACGATTTGTTGCAGCACTTCTTTTGTCCAGTTCTGGCTTACGCTGATAATATTAAAATTTATAGTTCATTTGCTAACTTCGGTGACGTCTTAAACTTGCAAAAAATATCGATTACATGGCTGAATGAATGGTGTACCAAACACAATTTCATATTAAATATTAGTAAACGTTGCTTTGTTTCATATACTAGGAAATATCATCCAATTACTTCCGCGTATTTGTTGAATCATGATGTATTGCAGAGGGTTGAAACAGTACAGGATCTTGGTGTA
>JARFOC010066196.1:0-16988 GCA_031763485.1 Osmoderma eremita | reverse complement strand
GTCTAGGTTTCCAAACAAAAGAAATAACCTATTAATTTTAGCCATTCTGTTATTTACATGTGTTTGGATCTTTCTTTTATCTATTGTGTTTATTTTCTATTTCAATAATTTAATTATTTTTAAAACAAAAAATTTTATGTCACACTTTTCTTCTCAATTACATTGTTTTCTCAGCACAGGCATAACTCTTGTTTGGAGACAATTAAATATCGTCCAACAGGATAATTCAAGATGCAAATATTTCTTTTCGATTCATTAGGAAAAAAAGTAGATACTATAACCTATAACAGCAATTACATATAACTAGAGATGGGTAGTTCGCCAATGACCTAGTTCAAAGACATGTATCTTTACTAGTCTCGAATGAACTATATCTGTAAAATTATTTTTAGTAGTTCGCAGTTCATCCTTCATTTATTATCATTATTACAACGCAGCAAAATGAACTAGAACTAAGAACATGTATCTGTACTGAACTGCCCATCTGTACATATGACCGTTGTGTAACCGTTACATTTGGATCGGTTCGGTTCCACTTACTACCAGGTTTCTACCTACTACGTCATGGTTCGAACTCATCGGTTAACCAATTGCGTGCAATCGAAAACTTCTAATCTTAGATCATATATATTATATGGTTATCGCTGTTTCCCAATTATATTTCCAACATATCACAGACATAAAAAAGAATCAGCATTTCTGTCCAACAACGGTTATTCGTATTTTCTTATTCGCACCTGACCACGCGTGGACCACGGCGGGAGAAGCGCGCGAAATTTGAATTAAATTTGACATACATCAGAGATAATACCAGCTCTGACGCATAACCTAATTTTTAAATGTCAACATAAAATAGCTCGCTCATACAGATTGATAGATAACAGTAGTTGACATTGACCACAAATTGACAGAAGTCTAACCTAAGTCTAATGGAACTCTGTTTAATTCCTGTTTAATAAATTGTGAAATCGTATACGTCCGATTATAAATCGCACGGAATGCGCATGCATTTCCGTTTCCACGTGTGGTCAGATAATGGATAGCTCATATAATGTTCATAAGCAAGAAAGTAATAGCTCGAAAATCGTAGATGTACATGTTGGAAACAGTAACGTACATAGTCTGATATGGTGATAGCGGTATCCATGTAATATATATGATTTAAGCCTCTAATACAGGAAATTATATTTTCTATTGAATTAAGAAAAGTGATATTAATTGGTTATAAATTGGCCAACGAAAATTTATGTGAACATTCACAATAAAGAATGAATCCTAAGTTTAAATAAATTGCTTTAGTTATTTGAGAAAGATTTTTTAAAGTTAATGTTTGCCTTTTAAAAGGAAATGGTTGTAAATTAAGTAATAATCTCCAATAATTTTCTTTCTGATTACTTTTTATCAGCTTTATTATATCCTGGCGTTGTTATTTTCAGAATTTCTAAAGAACCACGTTCATAGGTGTACCAGTTGCATATACTGTGTTGGAAAATCAGCATCAGTTAATAGGAGCGAAACACAAGTATTAAAAAAACAGCTCTCGCTTCTCTATCGGTCCGATTTGGCAGCGTTCTAGCAATGATACATTTCAACCGGCAATCTAAATCAAAATTATCCACATCTGTATATATGTATATAGGAGCCACACAAATGACTTTTTATATACATTTTTAATTTTGATTACTACTTTAAATGATTTCCAACAATGCCGTAGCTACTGCTCATACTGCATATGCCAGTATAAATATTTGCAACAGTTTTATGGAAATCTTATTATAAGCAAAGGCCTATGGCCACCGAGAAATCCAGGCTTGACACCACCGAATTACTTCCGTTTCAGTAATGTGAAGAATAATGTTTATAAAAAATCAACTTGGCCGGACTTGGAAGAACAAGCAATTAGGTACAAGAAGTACGAAATTCAAGACACAACGCAGGAACAACTGTGCCATGTATTTAAAAACTTGAAACGACGAGTGAACTTGCGCTTAGAAAATAATGGTGAAGATTTTCAACACTTACTGCAAAAATAAAGTTATATCCTCATATCATCAGTGACGTTCTCAATTAATGTCCACGTATGTATAGAACAAGTCTACATGAACATAACTTTACTATTTGTCATTATTCATTCTGTAATGCTAAAATTTTAAACCAAGCTACTGAATGCTACCAACTGTAAAAAAATTAAATCCACATCAACATAAACGATTTGCTTCATACGGACCAAAATGGATGACTCCCGTATGAGGCAAAGCGATACTTCTGGGTCAAATTAGAAACCACATAAATAGTTAATTAACAACACCTAATTTAATAGCACAGTGCACTGTGTCCTTGTCTGTCACACTCATGAGGGCCAACCATTTTTGATCTTTGTCGGTAAGACAATCGTAAATCTTGCTTCCTTTTTCAGCAACAGTACTTGAGAAAGACAGTTAAATTAATTGATTGCCTTTTCTCATGTCAAAACACCGACTTCCGTAAAAAGATAAAATGGACAAATTGTACCTATATATTGTATCCACAATATTTCTACATCCATAAAATCTTCATCAGAAAAATCTTTCATACTTAACCCGTTGAAATACTAACAAAAATACAAAACAGATAAATTATTATATCACATGAAAATATTTTACGATTGAACAATTGCAATACAATACAATGTCCTAAATAAAAATAAGATAAAAATACAATAGGCTTACGTACATGTATGTCGTAAATATATCATAAGTAAAACGTTTAGGCATTTCTTATTTTTCAATAGACAAGTACATCATCACTAGAAATTAGAGAAATTCAAGATCCAGTTAGTACTGGCCGAAATGAACACAAACTTAGAGAAACATTTTCGCGGAGAGAACTGCTTCAAGTTGGATCGAACTGCATTATCAGGTGTGGTTGAGGTAAGAGGAGAAAGACATGTATAGGTACCGGAATATTACTTTTAACAGTTTCAAATTTCTATTCGAGTTAACTCGATCGTAGTTAATATTATTATAAAGAAAAGAAATTAGTTTACAATAACGTATAGGTACGTATAAATAAAAACAAGGAATTTGAGGTATGTAAGTTTTAATGAATGGCCTTCCAAGAATTTTTTCTAAATTATTCAAAGAATGTTTCATTTTAGTGGTAAAGATTGGTTTCCAATTAACGATTTTAACTCGTATTTTATGTTGAAATAAGTGTATATGGATATTATATTTACATCAATGAAATAACATAAAATACCCGGGCCATGATTTCATTATGATGGAGCAATATTTACTTCTTATGGTTAGTTATGTTTGAATTTTGGTGTTAAAGCATTAAGGATGTATTTACTAATAACAACTTTTATGTAGATAAATTACAACATTTTTCTTTATCATTTAATACGTGCGTAATTTCGACCCAATGTAGCAACTGTCATTTATTAAGACCATAATTATAGGTTATATAAACGTTGCGTGCTTCACGTGAGGTCCATTAGTGATTTTTGATTATTATTATTATTAGACAGAATGGTTGAATACAATGTAGGACTATTAAATATAAGTAGTAGCAACTTGAAAGATACAATTGGTTCGTTCGTTTTGGCCACAACGTTATGCAGCCAAACGCATGCGCAGTAATTGTTTTCTGTTCGATTTAGTTTATCATAAGTTTTATGACGCCAATTGGATGTTCGATTTGGATTCTACGATTTGCAACTTGCCAATCTTGCATCCACTCAGGCAGCAGATTTTCGCCGTAGAAAAGAGATAGAAGTATTTGTGATATTTGTATGATGGTAACAAATCGGCGCTCCTGTCGATAGATTTGTGTATGTGTTGTTGATACTTGTTGATTTGTAAATCATCTAATTAGATACGTTATGGTTAATGAAAAAGGTAAATCAACAATATAATTTTAATAAACGGTGTGACTAATGCGTAGGTTTTTTTTAGATTCAGAAATTAACCGCCGAACTGAGTGCTCAAATGCAATGACCAAACTGTTAATTGCGGTGTATGTACGGCCAACCTTAAGATATGTAAAACTCCTTGTTAAGTTAAATGATAATTCTTGCGTCGAGACAAAACGAACAGGTACTCGTGTTGCTAAAACCGGCATCATAAAATCATTCTACGGCCACTGCTTGCGTTTAAAAACTTAACGCAGCGTGATGCAGCTGGATTTTCGCGTCATGACGCAGGGTGCCAAAACGAACCAACCTAATACATATTCCAATAGTGGCGCTATTTTATTTCCTCACACGTTGGAGAAGAATTGCAATACGCAATTTTCCTTCAGCTATTCACACTAGTTGTTCACTAGCGCCAACGGACAGTGGCAGAGATTCGATACAATCTTCAGTATAGCTGCAAGTCTCAAGATCTGTTGTGTATAGTTGCAGCCAAGTATCCCAGGCAACACATATAACACATACAAAAAATAAACACAAAGCTGAAAAAATTTCTCAACGGAATCTGAACTAAAAACTGCACAAGTTTGGTAAATTAAACAAATATTTATGCTTAATAATAAAAAAAAGGTACCCATGGTGACCTACTCTATTTGGAACATGCTGTATTTATAGTTTGAACGATTCCTTTAGTAATTCGTTTAGTTCTACTTTTGCTAAATATATCTAGGGGGCTCCTACTCGCCTCGGATTGGTGAGATCCGAGTGATATTTGTGGTATAAATGCAACCATGTCCACTTGCCCGCCAACGTTCCACCATCTAGCATTGTTTATATTATGTGAAAGAATTGATAACTTATACTCCACATATTTTGGTCAAAGATAAAATCACTATATATATTGGCCCGAATGTTCTGTGATATAATGGACCACGCATTGCCAAATAACATGAAAATTAAAATGGTGTCCATAAATGCAATAAAACGTAATACTCCAAACAGACAATTTTCGCCCGCAATCATTTTACTGCAATACATTATTATATCTCTTGAAGAACCTGTAAAGAGTGGACTAATAATGTTGACACAAGAGTAGGTAGAAGGCTTGAGAGTGAATGATTGAATGCTACTCTCAGAAGAGAACGTGTTGCAGTGTGAAGTTTATCATTTTATATCTACAGAATAGATTCCCTTTTTCATAGACTTATTTCTTACGTTTGTATTTGTTACTGATGAACATGTTATGAAATAATAATAAATATATTTATATAATAGGTTTGCATACGTCCCGGTTTCAAGGTGCGATTCTGGTGTACTGCCCGGTTGCCTGAATGTCCCAGTCGAAGCATTCAGCGCTCCATGCATTGCTGCTGGGCAAAGTGTGTATTGGAATTGCAAAAATAAAAACTAAGAAATATTAAAAAATGTCCGCTCTGGTGAAAAAATATGAATAGTCTACAAAAAAAATTAGCTACATTAGCTTTCCATATTCTGATTGTAATAATTGATCATTGAAACATGTTTTAAAGTACAGCACAAATTTGGTAAATACTACTGTACTGTTTTATTCACTTAATTATGTAACTGAGGGTGCAACCTTGTTAATAATGTCTGATATTTTTCGGTTTTCATTAGTTTCCGTTTATAAATCACAGCCACAACACGTGTAACAATGTATCAGCTAATTTGAGGTAGAAAGTCTTACACAGTCGCTGATGATTGAACTATAACACATTCCAGCAAATCGATCTTTAAACGCCGGTTCTCACATGCAGTACCAACGCATGCGCTGTAATCAATGCATGATTTGAGAAACGTACGTTTCGCGAATCACGTGTTGGAATGTACCTTATATGCAGGTCAAGCAGCAGCGGGATTACTTTGGAGAATAAAAATGCTTCAATTTGGGCCTACATTTATTTCTAGCCGATTTTTGATACGAAATAAGCAATATCGCACGTCACACAGTTAAATTTACATATATTAGTATACAGTTAAAACTATAAATACCCTACATGTGACTAGGTAGTATAGATGACCTCGATGCTATCAGCACTTAAGGATGTGTGTAAGGATATATTTAGTAACATTATCAAGCTCCCGATAGAAGTTAACCCCTAAAGCACAGTGCAACGACACACAAATGTAGATGAGTTTGCGTGCCGAAACATAACAACGAAATAAACATTGCTCCATTAAAAACCGGTTTGCCCTAGTTTTGGGTAAACACATAAACTGGATGAAAATATTGTGTAGTTGCTAAATCAATGGATTATCAAGAATGGGAATAATCCTTCAAATTGTTTATTTTCTTTCATTTTCTAAAAATAAACGTTAAAGACCTACCATTTTCTAGAAATAATATAGATACTTGTTTAATTAAACAAGTGGATTGCGACGCATGTTAAAAGCTTCAGTTAATGCTTTGTTATTCTTTTCGCCAGCTTTTTGGAGGGAACTTCTTGATAGCTGTTTACGGTCTTGTGAATTTATTTACAAGGGGTGATTAAACATCTTAAAATAAGGTCATTAATGTAAAAATATCTTAACAAAGTGGCATAATCAGAGTTATTAATGTAAAAAAAAAATTGTATTTTTATTATTTTATTTTGAAGTGGTGGATTAAGCATATTAATTTAAACAATTTTTTTATGTTTTTCATGGAATCCACTTCACATTAGTTGTTCAAAGTTATCGCCGTGTTGTTGAACGCAAAGTCGGTCAAAGTCGGCATAATTTACTAGGCCTTGGCCGTGCCGTCGAATTGTCGCCGCAGCTGCCTCCACGCGGTTACGAAGATCATCTAAATCAATTAGATCGTTGGTGTATACCATGGTCTTCATAACGCCCCATAAGTGGAAATCAAGGAAGTTAAGGTCGGGTGACCGAGGAGGTCATGGCTAGGTCCACCTCGACCAATCCACTTATTTTCAAACACATTATCTAAGTGTTCGCGAACCAAACGATTAATATGTGGCGGTGCGCCATCGTGCAGAAACAACATTTGTCGACTTACATTCAAAGGAACTTCTTCCAATAGTTCCATCAAATGATTTTGCAAAAACAAGAGATAAACCGTTCATTCGATTTGGTAACACAAATGGTCCAATAAGTTGCCCGTTGACCAGTCCGGCCCAAACGTTTATCGAAAATCTATGCTGGAAATGATTACGGCGAACAGCATGTGGATTTTCCACAGCCTAAATATGAGTATTACGACAGTTATTTATGCCATTACGTAGAAACGTTGCTTCATCAGTCGCCAATACAATGGAAGAAAAGTTTGGAATTTCTACATGTTTTTGTAGAAACCATCGGCAAAACTGTAAAGGCAAAGGATGATCTTCAAGTTGTAAAGCCTGTACTTCTTCTACCTGGAAAGGATACAATTGATTCTCGCGCAGTGTTCGCCAGACAATTCGATTTAATACATTTACTTGGCGAGATATTTTTCGAGTACTACTAGAAGGATCTTCTTCGACAAAAATTAAGACTTTTTTAGCATCCAAAATTTGTTGATGTCGGCCAGGACCACCATCTCGACCTTGGCGTGTTCGCAGTACACCAGTTTCTCCTGCACGGATTACTAGAGCGGTGAATTTTTGTGGAATAGGTGTTGGCTTGTTAGGAAACCGCTCAACGTACAATCAACTTGCAGCAGCAGAATTCTGGCGTACTTCACCATAAATTAACAACATGTCAACGTATTCACTGTTGGTGCGATGGACCATTTTTACCAATTTTTACTTTCCTTGTTAGGATTTATTCGGAAAATTTTACGTCAAATCAGTAATGCAGGGACAACTAATGACAGATGGGAAAAGTTACAGACATCGGCCTACTTAGTAGAAACTTCACTAGCAACCTATCGTTTATCATTTACTTTGCACAAGTTGTTGTTCAATCATTTTAGCGTTAAAAACCTTTTTTATGGTGGTTAATCACCACTAATAAAAAAAATAAAAACTACAATTTTTTAAAAGATTAATATCTTTCTTATTATGCACCTCTCAAGATATTTTTACATTAATGACCTTATTTTAAAATATTTAAGCACCCCTTGACATAAAATGACAAGACCGTAAACATCTGCATATTTAAGAAGGTGTGGATAACGAATCATCACAGAAAACCTTTTAGCCCCATTAAATTTATCGTAGATATTTATCCAGTGCACTGAATAAACCAATATAAAAGTAAACAAACACAATATACTATTTAAATAAAATAAAAATACTGAAGGATATGCAAATTTTGGCAAATATGATCACGTCATCACGTCCTAACTGATCATGTCATTATCAATACAAAAATCAACTTTTCACATCAGTGCATAAAGGCTTTTCTATAACAACGGGTTAAATGAAACACATTTGAACATCTTTTAGTTATCAACTAAAACACAGGGAATTATTAAGAAAATATCTCCCTACCGCGGGGCTCTTTGTACATAAATAATAAGAAAGTATAAAACTTTCTCAAGCAAATAAATATTGAACTTTTATCGATCTACTGTTTATCTAGTTAATCTGTTTACTATTACCTTGGGGAATGTGAACATATTTATTGATACTCATATAACTTACTGTGTGCTCCGTCAGTCTTTATAACCTTTTTATCTTCTTTTGCGAAACATACACTTACACAAAATGTGATTTGAATTATTGTAAATCTCAAAGGGCCATTTGTATTACTGCATTGAGCTACACAAAAATCTATTTTGTATAAGGAAAGCATGATTGTTCTTAATCATGCGTATATTCCGTCAATCTATTATCAATTGAATACTTTCTAAATCCAAATGGCCTATAGTTCAAAGATAATAATGTTTAGAAAACATCAAATATTATATATACAGGCTGTTCTAAGTTAACTGCGCACCATTTGTTACATCGGATTTTTTCATAACGCTGTAGTAGAACTCATTTGTTCAGAATCAATAATCAATGAAACTGTTATAAAATATACAGGTTGTTCCGTCAAAAAAAAAAAACAAAAACATTGTTTTTGTGAATACGTGGAAAATGCCATGCTCAATTGTTTTTATGTTTTCGCCATAAGAAATCCTAGTCGACTTAACCAACTTTGCAATTTCAATAGTAACAAAGTTAGCAATGGTGCCAACTTAGAATACCTCTATATGGTCAATGGTTAGTCCATTGATGAAACATAGATGTTGCCAATAATCATATTTCATAACGGTGAGAGCTACTAAACGAGGGGCTGCGAGTATCAACGCACCAGACGAATAACTAACAGTGCTGAAATATTAGTACTATATAGCTCTCGCAATTACATAACCGACATTTGACGTTTCGTTTTTTCATGACATGATTGCCACACATTAGAAAGCATATGGTTTGACAAATATACAGATAGGTCATAGTTAAAACAACAAAAAAATAGGAAAAGACCGTCAAAATGACAAATGTCAAGTAAGTGCGTTGACAACTTACCTATGCAACTGGCAACGCTCTAATTAAGGAAATCCTACGCGGACGAAATGTTACTAGATTTGACATTACTATGCATTTACTAAATGTGAAGTTTTGTTTGATTGTGTTGGTATGATTTCGGCATTATCGCTGTCAAAAGTCGGCTGTTTCGTTGTTAGAGCTGTATATATTTGGGCGGTATATATTTCTAAAACAGCTGCTTGATATTTTGTAGGTTATATCGTCTTAACTATGTTTTATAAAAGTATTTTACTACCCATTTCACGAAAATTATGTCTCATATTTAACAGTCTTACTTTTCTGATCATAAATCTTGCATTAATGCTTTAAAAATAAATAAACAACAAATACCATTTATTTACAACAGCATTATTAACTACCATTAAATATCAGCTGGTCCATTAGTGAATCATAATGTTCTCTTTTCAAATATCTATCAACTGCTGTCGTTTTATTTAACTCCTGTATAGATATTCAATGTGAAGAATTTTGAACTTTCTGGCTACCCACCGTTTAAACGCCTGCTTGTATGCAACCGCATATACACGAGTGCTTCATATGGTGCCTCTGAATTACCGCCTTAATTCATAATTACGCGGCGGTGTTAGGCTTATTTTCCTCTCTCACATCACCGCTGCTATTTGAACAACCTCCATATGATTTTGTTGGGTAAGCGGCATGATTATTATATCCCACGGTGTCATCCCATTTAATGGGAGGTATTTCTATGTTCCCGATCTAAGATCGCAGGACAACACTCATAATCTTGAGTAGATCAATCGCACAAGACACTATTTATTATTGCGTTGGTAGTCAAAAACTATAATTCAGCGGTTGTCAAACTTTCGTATTTCACCCCCTCTACCTATAATAATTCTGTCCCTTTCCCATTTGCATAATTAAGATGAATGATAGAATAACCCAATACGCACGAATTTACACTAAACTTAGCAACAATGGCTAGCGCTGCAGATGTAGTCCCTCAATTTAAGAACTGTCGTCCAAGATATGTTTTATACCATATACAAACGCAATTAAACAGCTTAGTGGATATACAGGTTGATTTATTAGCTCTCTGACAAACTTTGGCAAGTGATGGCGAATGCCAATCTCAGAAAGAAAATTATAAGAACATGAATAGTCTCTGGAACCGGATTCCCTGCTTCTTTAACACTTCGAAATGCTGAAGTAAAAACAGTACGAACAGGTTGTCTGTTTGGCTACCTGCCAAACCAAAAGCTTCGTAAGTGTTGAGATAAATGCAGTAATTTATTATTATCCAACACGTACAACACAAACAACAACTTAACTACTACTCCTACTTTAGTGTCTCAGCAGACCATGTGTTATCATATACTAGCGACATCTGTTATACACAGTGCAGAATTGTATATACTAACAGTATGTTAATGTAACATTTTTTTATCTGCCAGTTTGTCGTAGAGCTAACAAATCACTTCCTTTTAATATACCAGGACATCATATATCAGCGTGAAACTTACCTTGCTGAAATAAATGATCCAAGGGATGCAGGCGATGCAACAACACTATCGCAAGGGATCTGTAACGAAAATAAAAAACGCAAATTTAATATTTTTAACGTTTCATAAATACAGCTTACATCACTTAGGACGGTGCATTCGTAGCTAGGCTGATATTTCTCTTGTTCTGATGGTGGGCGTTTCATTATTTTCTCGCGATCTTGCTTATGCTTGCGGTCGGCACCTTTCAACTTGAAAACCTTTATTTGACAAACGGCGGCGTGCAGACGTTTAGGCGTATCGCTTGCTTCGTCCATCTGATACGTTTCCACCTGTATCCTGAATGGTACACCTTTTTCCCCGCCATGTTTTTTAGGAGTGAATTCCGTACTGATACAATTAACCTGTACAGACCGATACGCGAGTTGTAATAAAAGTAGAGGATGATTGTATTACGAACGTGTTACCTTGATATATACTCCCACCTCTTTTGTGGGATCCCAACTAAAGTGAACGGTATTATGGGCATTGGTCGGTTGAGAAACATCACATAGGCCGTATGAAAGGGGCACATCGACTTCCAATATCCGATCGCCTGGCCTGGATTTCTGCCAGATGGTCATTTGTTCTTTTTCCATATATTGCAAGCGGCGTTCGTGGAAACAGATGCGTATAACAGACTAAAATAAAACAAATTGAGCTAATAATGGCACTAAAAAACACTCAAGCATTTTTTTACTCAAATGTATAACATACAGTGCCGTACCTTCAATAGTTTTCCTTTGAAAGTGGACAAATCTCCAAGCTTCTTCAATTTGATTTCGTAACTTTGGCCTTGGTTTAGGTAAGTTAAAGTATCTTCATTGATTTTAGTTGCAATACTTGTGGCCGCTGCTAAGACGTACTGGAAACGGGAATCTTCAATGGAGGAAGCACTAGAAACAACTCCAAATCCATCTTGTGAAAGGGAAGAAGGTGATGGAAGCAAATTACCTGAAAAGAATATACGTTTGAAATGCATATACAGATTGAGACAAAAATAATGGAGGCAAGTTGAATTTCTGGTTTCATAATGTAGCAAATTCAATGTTTTACACAACAACGTGCATTCTGAATTTTTACTGCCTGGAATGAATTTCTGCGTACCTAGAATATCTGTTAGGCATGCATCTATATTTTGCCTGCATCGATCGCAGCTATGTGCCGCAATGCTGAAGTGTTAGTGGCTGATATACTTTTCATATTTAAGTAGCTTAGTAATGAAATTACATCATTACATTCTCTTTTTGGTTGTTCTTCATAATGTGTTAATTGTAGCGTTGTCTTTAAAATATAATTTATATTTTTTTGTTATTCTGTAATTGGGAATATTATTGTTGGATAATAATGATTATTATATCATTATTAAATTTTGTTATCTTAAAGTTGATCACAGTGGATTTAGAGCATTTCCAAAGTTATGCTACGGTTGACTAGTGTTACTATAAGTGAGTTTTGTAAATTTTTATTGTTAATTAAAAAAAAGATGAACAGTGCTGTGTCTTCAATATGCATATATTTACACTATTTTAATAGTAATTTTAACTTATTCCAAATTTAATTGTAGAATTGCTATTTTGTTTGTTTTTATTTTGTGCTACTATTTATTATTATTTATTAATAAACTATATTCCATTATTTTATGTTGTAGTATGGGCGTAGGCTAATACCACATAGGTAGGGCAGAGATAAAAACAGCCCAAATACAAAAAAAATGTGTGTGGGTTAATGAAAACAAAGTTCTATAAGAAATGCTTATTAAGTTTAAGAAACTACAAGATATTTAAATAAATCCCGTTGAAAACTTTAATAGTAATAATAGGTTGGAAGCATAAAGACGCCGACGCGCGCAAGCCTCTAATAGGTGACAACGGCCTAGGTTTACTTTCTTTTCATCAAACTATTCATTTCTTTTCTCTATTGGTCTGTCATATCGACAGTATACTTAAATAGTTAAAATAGTTTTGTTTAGGTTACGGTAAAATCATAAACGATTTTGGAAATTGACTTATTCGAACGAACAAATGTTTTTAATATTCGGAATTTTCATGCGATAGACTGGGTAATAGACGCATAAGCATGATATGTTATGCGGACGACGCTACTCTTGTGGCCGAGACGGAGGACGGCTTACAAATACAGGTATTTATCTTCTACAAAATAGCACAAAAACTCAATATGCCCATACCGGTTGAAAAGACAAAGTGCTTAGTTTTCGCCAAAGATCCTATAAGATGTGAACTAACAGTCCAAGGTAAACCAATAGAGCACGGGTTCCCAAAGTGCGGCCCGCGGGCCAAATGCGGCCCGCAAAGCCTGTGAATTCGGCCTGCGATATCGATGCGATATATTATATTTTTATTAAAAAATAAATAAGTAAACAGTAAAATAAATAATAAATATTACAAATAAGATACAATAAAATGTGTTAATAAATTGTATGATTTTATAATAATTGTTGTTACAGTTAAAGATTTATATTATTATATAATAAGATGGATTTCAGTTATTTTTTTGTTTTAATAAATATATAATTAAAGATTTATATTTATATTAAATTTAGTATACTAAGAAAAAAAATCGTGGTTATTGTTTTGATTTTATTCCGTTTTTTTTTGGCCCACCAAAAAATTCGGTAATATTAAATTGGCCCGCCTAAGAAAAACTTTGGGAACCCCTGCAATAGAGTAATCACATGGAAATCACATATTTAAGAGTGAACATATGCAGCCAAAAGAATCTGACGAAAGACCTCACATACCAAATTAATAAAGCAGCCGCAATCTCTAGATGTCTTCGCGATGTTGTGTGGAGGTATAAACATGCGCGACCAGAGCAGACACTAACAGAACAAAAGATGCGAGCATCCGAAATGAAGACCCTCCGGGCCATTGCCAGCCAAAACTCTGTGGGATCGAGTCAGAAAGGAGGATATTAGACAGATATTAGGAGTCCAGACTGTAGTGAGATGGGGAAGACAACGAATAAGACACTGGTACGAACACATAAAGAGAATGGACAAAAATAAAATAGTCCGTCTCGCGTCTCTCCGTAGAACAGATCTACGGATCTTCTGGAGGAACTGCTGGGACTATCGCAGGAGAACAAAGAGAATTACAGAACAGATCTACGGATCTTCTGGAAGAATAAGATGAAGAAAGAATTTCCATGGATTCTATTCATAAACGCTAACGGATGAATTGGCAATGCATAAACATTGTGATAGCTTCCATTCGTAATATCTAATAAATGATTTGAATTTGATGAATGGATTCATATTTCGATTGTAATACGGAACTGTTCAACATTTCCGTTCGTCCTAATGAAGGATTTTGTAGCGAATGAATAACTTCATAAACGCTAACGAATTCAATACATCACGACTATCGAAGTGTTTGATAGTTTTCATTCGACAGCGCTCATTACTACTGTCAACTGATCTAAATTAGAAGTTGGCCGGAAATTCAACTTAACTTTATTCTTTCCTTCTTTTTTTTTGATTTATACATGCAACATTAGTAAAGTACTTAGTTTTAACTTACTATCAATGGCATTTTGGAGATTGGAATACCCTGTCTGACCAAGTAGTTGGTGAAGAGTTGTATTGATTACGTTGGCATTACTGTCACTGATGGTATTATTTTGCGATATAACCGTGGATTGAGTTGTTACCGGTATATTGGTGTTTTGCCTTGCCATCTGCAAAGCGGCATCTTGGGAGATAGGCGGGGAAGGAGCCTCTTGCTTGAACACTGTTAATCCGGATATCGATAAGATAGCATCACTGAAATAACAAACGCGCATTTCTTTAGTATTTCAACAAATAAAATTACGGTAAATCGTTGTGTGAGACAAACGACAAAATAAAACAAGTAGCCTTATACAGAGAAATAAATACACATTTTTCAATGTAATTAAAAGCGATTTACGAAATCTTAATGTAATTAGGACAAACCCGGACGGGTATGCGACATGTCTTTTAGGCTTATACTACGTGCATTTGTCAACGTACAACTCTTAGCTTGAAAGACTAGAAAACAAGACACAATTATGTAAAAAATTAACTTGTTTTGTATAGTAGTCATTTAACAGTTGTTTGGCGGTTATAATGATGTATGCAAGGACTTGTCAGAACTTTTTAATATTACTTCATATTCGAATGTGCGCCCTTTACCTCATATTATACGAATTATTGGACAATTCGGAACCGAGTCCATTGAGGGAGCCTTCAATGTCCGCATTGAGGTCTGTTATGTCGTCAACTTGCCATTGAGGCATTCTCGAATTACCTGGAAAAGTAAAATAAAAACATTGAATTATCAAGTTTATTGAAATAGCAGATTTTATGTAGAGGATCTTCAGATAAAACTCAAACCCCGACGATGTTGGTTGCATATGTGAAAATAGGTTATGACCATTTCTAACTAAAAGCGGTTACATACAAAATACAATTGGCGTAATATTGGTAGATCAGTTTTTGTGAAAACAATTATGTAAAAAAATCAGTTCATTAACTTTAGACACATCTCAAATATTTAATCAAGATATAAGCTAGCTGCTAGATGTAAAATATTATAGTGATTAAACTATTTAACATTGGTTGCATATTCAAAAGAAGTCACGTTTGGGTTTGAGTTCCATCTGATGACCCCGTTCTCTTTCAGCCATTCCTCATTGTTCAGCAATGAACAACTTCAGAAGCAAACATGGTATTGTGGATATAAAGAAAATAATCAATGCGAGGAATGCTGTAATTTTCTTGGCGAAAAAAGAATTAAACAAATTTAAAGTTCTAAAACATTGCGACTGAAATAATTTCAAAGACATTATTGTTATGTTCCTATTACCTTTAGATTTTGTTTGAAAGCGAGAACCTATGGTCAATAAAGAAAAAAGGTGCAAAAATTACTTGAACATTGAATGCAGTATCGGCTGGTGCTGACGTTTTGAGTGGACAGTCGCTAAGATAACATTTTCTCGTGCGGCGTCGTGATGTCTCTGTAACAGCACGGAAGCTACACGAAGCACTACTATCTTAGCCCAAACGTCATCACTAGCCGCCACTGGTTGAATGTGACTATAACGGCAAAAAAAACTGACCAACAGCTACGCCAAAGAAATGGAATGGAGCGAAAATCCGCTTTAGATCAAATATGGTTGTGATTGGAGACTGCATTACGTCCACCCTACTTCATGTCTATTTATCTAGCAAAATCATATTTGTCATCTTTGAAAAAGCACAGTCACACGTTCAACCTACCTGATAACCTAAAGCTAAGTAATCTATCTGTGAGCTTCAGTAATAGTAAGTTAGTAAGCCACAAGCGAGCTAATGAAGGAGACTTTTTGAGTAGAATTGTCCAACAAGCCATGACATGTATGTCTATCTAGAAGGTTCAGTTCAGAAAGGGATTATAACAATGCACACAATATAAACTACCATAAATTAGTCATGAACTGAATTAAACCAGTATCTTGCACTGGCGGCACCAATTTACAAGATGTCGTCAATTTTTTGATTATATTGGTGTGTAATGATCGAATAAAAATAATTTACGTTAAGCTAATAGAGAGGTATACTCAGTTAACATTAGTTATATTATTTGTTTAAGCCATTATCATAAAAATATTCAAGTTTTCATTTATTAAACTGATAATTATTACTAACATTTTTCTACAGTATCGGGTATATTTTAAAGATTGTACCTCCATTATACCTACAGTTGTACCGTGCGAGTAACGAATTCCTAGAACCACGTGACCCGTCAATTTAGAAATTTTTTGTTTTAAGGTCGATTTTGTTAGTTTGCAGTACGGTTTGGCAATAATAATGCCATTAGCATGTATATAGAGGTGTGACCAACTGATATAATTTAAATTGGCAACATTTTCAGTCACGTGGTTCTCGGGACTCGTTGCTCTTTCTGTACCGTAGACTAGGGTACTGTGTATTCCAGTGGCGTGCCCAATAAAATTTAATAGTGTAAATTTCACCATCCTTTTTATAATTATAAGTATACGATTTACCATAGGACTAATGTTACTTAAGGCTGTTTAGTACGATATGAAAACTGCAGTTATTGTCATGTTAAATGATTTTAGAGCTTTTGTTATCATAGA
>JARFOC010066140.1:0-16996 GCA_031763485.1 Osmoderma eremita | reverse complement strand
TTGAAACACAGTGGAGTTATTAGCGTTAAAAGACTAGTTTCTAAATTACAAGTACTCCGTTACTTCTTTTTCCAATATCTATTCTGTTTAATGTTAGTAAAGCCTTTGAGTTGGGCAATCTATAATTATACCTATCAGGCTATGGCTAATCAAATCACCATGTCAAGAGATCGACCAGTACAAATTTGGTACACTTTACACAGTTTGTGTCGGAGGTACTGGAATCTCAGGATCAGATTAACGTGATTTACACCAATATTTCAAAAGCCGTTGATAGCATCGATCATGGGTTTTATTTATTCTTCTGTGAGAACGCAACCATCTGGTTTGGGCTTGTTAAAATTATTGAGCATAGTTCTCGCATATGCTATTATTATTCTTCTGGTATTACCTTATCATTACCACCTGTTCATCTTTGTTTTACCTATTCATAGTTTAAATAAATTTTCTTCATTTCAATAAAATATATTTAATTTGTGATTTATGTATGAATATAAATACCTATGTGTAACGGTACAAAAAGCCCTGTGTATTTGTACAAATTGTGATTCAGACTGTATTCATAGGTATATATGAAAATTATGTAATATATTAATTTCTTGTATAAATATCGTTTCCAGCTAGCTGTAGAAATGTATTTTGGTTATATTGTATGGTATTTTGTTGCTGTGCCTTGTTTTTGAGTCTGCATAACATAAATTGTGATAATTTTTTTCAGTAGCTTATCGAGTAAAATATAGAATTCAGACTTTGAATCGTGGAAAATTGCATTTGTTTTATTGTCGATAATCTTGAAAGGTATTCGTTACAAAAACATTGTTGTTATGAACATCCTCGTTCTTTAAAGATTTATGACCAAGTCTGTAGCCAATTGTGGATGATAGTAGTGAGTATACTTTTAAGAATTCTAGTTTAAGTGAAACCTCGTTTAACCGCACAAACACGAATCCATAGTTGACAGATATTTCTCCGAGCTATACATCGTCATTACATAATACGACTCGTATCTAACAATAAGTATTATTTGGACACAAACACGCGCGCGGATACATCCACCTTTAGGAATTCGGTCCATTAGCGAACAATACCTTCGCGATCGACGAGGAATTCCTAATGGAATCCCCGAAACGGTCCGTTCTCCCTCTTACGACGGCCCCAAGAATTGTTTGACCCTTTTCAAAACTGTGTTAATTTCATTGACACGAACCGGCGTCTGAACTTTCCGCCAAGCGCTTTTAATGTAAGTACGTAGATCCTAGTCCTTTCGGTATTTCGAATTGCGATAACAAGCTTTCGGTAAATATCGACGAGGGGGCGTAGATGGCGAGCGAAGAAGTTATCGATGTGATCGTGGATAATTCTCTCTCTCTCTTTTCGTTGAGTATACGCCGGAATTTCTAACGACTATCGCGGGGAGATGATCGAGAAAGAGAAGGAGGGCTATCCGCATGGGCGGATGGAGATAGTATGCTGTTGTTTTTGAAATTATTGTTTGCGCTCTGTATCGAGTACTTTGTTAGCTTTTATATTCGGAGTGCGTGGTTGGTTGTTGGTTTTATACAAAATTCCATTTTGAATTATCGTCCTTTCACGAATGGCAAGTCAAGTGTTAATTCTGCATTGCAGAAAGGTTACCATTCAAACTACTGTTGATAATAAACAACGCTGTTGGGCATCTCTGTATCACTAGTCACAGAAGATGGAAATGCTCAAGTGATTTTTTTACACATAATACGACCTCATTGCATCAGTCACTTCATCCAGATATCATCAGAAATGCTTTGATGATACCTGTGATATTGAACTCGTGGATGTAGGAAGCCATTCACAAATGCATTTATCAAGCGATGGAAGTAATTGACACCAAAAACGGTAGTGGCATGCTGGAAGAATTTGAAGACTGATATCGTTTATAATTATGAGGATGCTCCAAATATTGATCAATAACTTACAACGATAACTAATATAGTGCACCAAATAGGTGGAGAAGGACTTAACGATATGATTGTAGAAGAACATGATTGCATAAAAGACCAACATGGGGAATTGGAAGGTTTTGTCAAATTTTTCTCAGAAGAGAGTGACGAAGAAGATGAAAGTCAACAAGGACCGCTATTATGGACACTTGAAAAATTTTCCGCCATACTTCGAACGGCCCAAACATTAAACGAACAGATAATAGATTATGACCCAATACTGGAAGGCAGTATAAAAATTGCTCGCACTACAACAGAAGCCTTGAAACGGTTGCAAGGTATAGTGTGTTCCTCCAGACATTTCCAAATTATGCTCCTCTCTATGGAATCTCTTAGGTCAACAGATGCCAGTATACGCTTTTCTTTATTTTTCTTCTTCATTTCTTTCTTCTTTCTTCATTTCTATTATGTTATTCAGTATGGACATCGGTCTCTTTTCCGGGCATACTCCTTCTTCTTAATAATGGTAATAATAATGAATTTAATGCCCAACATAGCAGATACATATTCCAATTACAGGACACTAAGATAGAAAACAATCAATTGCGAGTTACGGTACAAATAGGTAAAACTGCTACCAAATTACCAATATAGGATGAAGCAGGGAATACTATTGTAGTTGTCGCACATCACATACACAGGTGACTTAACCAGTATATTGGTTTTGGTGAAACACAAATAGAAAGTCACACGCGGGCGGCCCTGAAATTGCGGTACCGAAAAATTAATGCGGTTCAGGAGCCATGGGCAGTTGATCCCATTATTAAGAATTTGGTATAGAAAATTCAGGCCGATCCTGACTCTTCTATGGGTTAGTGACGGTATATCGAATCGTGACAAAAGTGCTAGGTGATCAAAGCCGCGTACCGGATACACCGAATCACACCGGAACCACAGGTATTTCACGAATCTTCTCTGAACGACCAATTGTCTCTTTTGTACTTGATAAATGAGGGACCAAACAAGGCAAGCATACTCCAGTCTAGTTCTTACAAGGGAGAAGTAGAGTGTCTTCAGGGCAGTGGGCCTCGAAAACGACCGACAGTTCCTGATCAGAAATCCCAGCGTTTGACACGCACGGGACGCGACGCTCGACACATGACCCGCTAATGATAATTTACTGTCGAAGAGCACCCCTAGATCTCTGACCGAGTTAGCTCTTACTATTAGGATATCATTTAAAGTATAGTTAAATGTAGTAATTTGAAGTTTCCTTGATAGCTAACAATCTTACACTTCTCTTCATTTCTACACGTTGTAGGTAGGTTACTGCCTGTCTTCTTCCCATACCTCTTCGGATGTAGACGCCCAGCATTCCTTCCAGCGTCTATCATCATCGCCCATTCTGCTTACGTGTTTGTTCCAACATCTTCTTCGTTTTCTTATCCATTTTCCCACGTCCTGTATTCCGCTTTGTTGACGTAGATCTTCACTTCTGATTCTCTCAAGCAGTGTTTTCCCATTTATGCCACTTATTATTTTCATTTCTACTGATCGCATCATTTGCTGTGTTTTGGAGGTATCTGCTCTTGCCTCTGCAGCATTGTTATTCTGGGCCCTATTGCTGATTTGTATACTCTCGTTTTACTTTCCATTCTAAGGTATTTGTTCCTCCATACAATGTCTCTTAAGCAGCCCGAGATTCGGGATGCTTTCATTATTTGTTCCCGGATTTTAATATTTGATTTCCTCGCATACTGCTTCATACAAAGAACATATATTTTCAAACATACCGAGGATGCCAATATAGGCCTATATTGGCCTGTAGTTCTCCCAGTTTGGGCCAGTTTTGCTAGTCTTTTGGGGTTTCTTCCTTTCCACAGGTCTCTACCTGGGCTCTAACATGGCTTTGGAAGATACACAAATCTTTCAAAGCCATGTTATTCCTTCTTCTCCTAGATATTTTATCATTTCTTTGGTTGCTTGGTTGTGGGTTCGTACGTGCAAGTAGTAGCTAGTAAAACCTGAGTATCTCTCTACCTTAGTAACCATCATTTCTAAATTCCCTCTACCCACTAGGATAAATATAATTAAGAGCGACCTAGAAGCAGAAAGAATCAGGTCAGCTTTCTTACATTTCCTGCGATACCTTTTCTCTTTGCCCAAAGAAACAAAGCAAATACACGCCGCTTTTAGACGTACCTAGATGAAAATATATGTACAAAAAATATATACGTATACATAAGCGAATTTCGCAAAGCGCCACGGACACCTAGCCGTGATAATTAAAACTAATGAAGATAATTTAGATTCATTCCCTCTCGCTCGCATCCATCAGAGAATACTTATGCGCTCGGGATGGTTCATCACCTTATGTGGTTGTCTTATCTCTTTTTTCTTCTTCCTTTTTCAGGTTTCGTTGAGGGCAGAGATGTGGTAGGCGGGGTGCGGGGGGCCAGCCCCCCTTTAGACCTGGCGCCGCCATCACGGATCACCACGACGACCGACACAGGTAACTTGATAATTACTTTTATATAGTTTGAAGAGGGAGTGCTTCTTGTCTCTTCCGCAAGCGTTATTGTATTTTCACAGTTATTCTTCTCGCGGTTTGCTCTCTTACTACTGGGTGGAAATCTGGGGCACTCGCGGTAAATAAGGTTTCGTCTTTACATTGTTGCGTTAAAAAGTTTAAGCGGTTTTGGAAATAGTTTTTGTGTGATAAATATGTTTATAATAATGTACTTGTACTAAACGGAAATTTTACTACGATATAAAGCTTTATTTTACAATATCATTGGTTATTTTATAATCAATTTTGGTAATATACATACAACTTGTTAGTTATGATGCTATGTTCCTCATTTTAGTGAAATTATCCTTATTCATTGGCAATTGGTGCTGTGGAAAACGAATTCGTCTAATATTCCACTTTACCTGAAATGTCAAAAATCAAACAAAACAGAGCAAATTATTTTTATAGCACTTATATTTATGAATGAAAATCTAATTAACTTTTTTAATAAGCATAATTTGTTCTCAATTTGCCAGCATGGGTTTTTGTCTACTCTGTAAATACAGCTTTGTTTAAATTTACTAATTTTAATATTGATGCTGGCCATCTTGCGCTAGCGTTATTTATAGATCTATCAAGGCTTTTGGTAGCGTAAATCATGAAATTCTACTGTCTAAAATTTATTACGCTATCTATAGTAAAAAAATCTTGTAGCTTATTGAGGCTAAAACATTTTGTTCTTCCAACTTTCCTCTAGAATTATATTCGGAATAATTTATTGGTTGGCTTGTCCTAATGTGGAACATCTACTGATACTACAAAAACGAGTAGTGAAAATTATTTATGATCTGCACTACCTTGAATATTGTAGACAAACATTCAAAGATAAAAAAAATAATGACTTTCCTTGATGGGTATATTTATGAAGTATGCCTTGTATTCAAGCATAAAACTGAAATTTCCACAATTACCCCAACAACCTGTGATATAAGAGATTCTCTATATTTACTACCTCCGTCCCATAAGACTGTCCTCTGCCAAAGAGATCTCACTTAAGATGTAAGTTGTTCAATAAATTACCTGAGTATATTATATCCATAAATAGTTTCAAAAGTTTCACTAAAAAGCTATCTACTAAATTAAATTGTTATTCACTTGATGAATACTTCAATTTTATTTCTAGGTACGGTAGATCTGAGAATAAATTGTACCGTATACTTTCCCAATTACGTCTTTTCTTTTTTCTCTGTTGTGATGTTATTTTGTACGTTTCTATAGCCGAGGTGAAATAAAGATTATTATTAATATTATCATCAGATTAAGGGACCCAATGACTTTGGAATCTCGCGTGGTTGCCACGTACTGTGTTCAATCTATTTTGTGTATATCGTTTTGGGGAACAAAGTATTCTCGGTGTAAAATACATACATATATTAAGATGCATATTTCGTTTATTCGTCTGGACATCGTGTGGAGATTATATCACACACAATACAGTATAATTACTACGCTACATTTATATTTATACAATGCGGAATCGATAGATCTGGTTATATGATACCATGATTGATGTAGCGGACTATAAGAAGGTGGGACTAATTGGTCATATATTGATTGGATTCCATTCAATCTCACTCGTTCTAGCATTATAATCAATAGGAGAAGCATTGACAGTGTAATAGGGTACTATATACTAGTGCCGTTAACACATTATATTGCCGATCATAAAGGAGTTAAATCAAGTTGATTTTATGAAAATAAATAAAAAAGAAAACGACCCTGCCATGAATAACAACATATTTCCAATAAATATGATCTAAATTAGTTAAAGGACTGCAGATTTTATATTGTTTACAGCCTAGAAAGGTTACATTCTTTGGAATAAGGCAGTTTTATGACTCGGTGGCAATAAATAATCTGTTTAGCGTGTATTACAATTATGAGAAATGTCAATAGAACCATTAAATTTGTATTTATAAAAACAAAACATTATTGATCGAGAATGTATGCATCATATAGTTAGTATTTTCTCTGTTTAAAAGTGTCTCTGCAACATTCGTGATCAGATTGACCGCATACGATTCGAAGTGCTGGTTTTGTTAATAGAAAGATTCGTTCTGTGTGAAAGCCAGACGCCTAATGAATAATCCCAAAAGTGATTTTTGGATGGCAGTTAGTGAAACGATATGTCGTCATAAACACACTGTTCAGATTACTAATGGGAATTCACGTATTCCCGAAACACGTGTCGTCCCGAATTAATTAATACTTTGTGCGCGAGGAGTAATCCGAACAGTGTGTTTATTGTGCTGCCCCACAGTCCTTGCAATCTTTTCGGAATATGTCGTCAGTACATGATTAATGCAAGATCTTTTGAGATTATAGAGAGCATAGCATATTCGGTTTAATTCTATGCAAAGAATATCAATTCCATCTTAAACCCCTAGCAATAGTAATCCCCAGCAATTTAGTACATTGATGGAATTCTACTTGTGTACAGCCTAAGCTGGTATCTTTTACATTATATTTATGTTTGTTTCGAAATAAGATTTTGTCGGCGTTAATCACAAAATCGTTATTACGACGTAATTCCACATATTCCATTGTATTTCATCGTTAAATACACATATACGACTGGTGGAACTAATTGTTTATGGTTATCGCATCTGCATAAATATTGAAATTAACTACTGAAGTTAAAACTTTCAGCAGATCGTTTATAAAATTTAGATAGACGTTGGGTCCCAAGACAGATCCTTGAGGCACTCCCCTATTAACTACGGAAATATTAGGGGTATCTCTTTTGATAAATCTTTGCTTACGATCTGACAAATAACTTTGAAATCTTTGAAATAATTGATTACTTCTAATACATTAGCTATGCAATTTAGTAAGTAATATCTGGCGATTAATGCTGTCGGATGCTTTCGACAAGTCTATAAACCTGCCACGACATGAAATTTCTGTGTGATGTAACACAATATATCAAGTTTTCAAAATGGATCGGGTTTCATGATAATTTGTACCAACAATGGTCTGAAGGAAATTGGTAATGATACCAATTTCCTTCAACTGATGGCTGAATCTAGGTATGAACCTAGATTCAAAATTGAGGCTAAGAGATAGAGTCTGAATGTTTTGGAAATTACAATCGGGTATTGAAATCTATAGAAGCATTAAATATCTTGCAAAAACATACTGAGCAATTACCGTTTATTATAACAAATTAGCTAGGAATCCGAAAGGCATTCAATCCAATGAAAGATATAAAGAAACATAAATCCGTAGTGTCGGATCACCCCTGACAGTAAATTGATTAATTCGGGACACGTGTATCGGGAATATGTGGATTCCCAATTGTCAAGCGCATGACCGAATGGGAACAATGCGAATCCACGTATTCCCGATACATGTATCTTGAATTATTCAACTTATTATGAGGTGAGGAGTGATATGGTGTGTTTATATTTTATGATATTCTTCATTAAACTGAAATTCTTTTGGATTCGCCCCTAATTTCTTCGATAGTCCTTCCAACCTTATTGTTAAGGAAACATATTTATCATAATTTTTTACAATAACTTTTAAATAATTAGTAATCTACCTGCTTAGCTATGAAATAATTATTAATAAAAAAGCATTACATATAGATGTACTATTGAAATGCAATGATAGGCTTTTGGGTTTATTATTATTATATGGAAATGCATATTTATATTCTTAATCCTCTTGAATATTGGATTACAATATGAAGAATTAGGAACAATCTTAAATATATAAACGGTAATTGAACCGAATAACGATACCCTCGGTATTTGTGCAAATGCCATCAGATTTCAGCCGCACTATGATGCTGAATTAACAAGAAACTCTATAACATAAATGAGTGTGTTACTTTATTGTTTAATTATTATTATTATTATTATTATTTAGTGGGTTATAACTTCATTGGGCAGGTACGATAGATGAAAACAGTATTTCACAATTATTTAGGAATTTCATCCAAACAAAAATTATTTATTGATTGATCAATTATGTACATTAATATGGCCAAACCGAATATCAAACAAAGAGCTATGGAAAAGAACAAACCGGGAACCGAAATTCCAAACCATAAAGAGAAGAAAATAGAAATTTATTGGACATACATTAAGGAGAGATGAAAGTGAGATAACCAGACAAGCAGTAGAATATCAAGGAGTCTTGGTAGGGCAGCAGAAACATGGAAAAGGGGGATTAATAGAGAATTGGAAAAAGTAGAGAAAACGTGGAGGGAAGCCATGGCGTTGGCACAAAATAGAAATGAATGGAAGAGACTTGTAGAGGCCTTATGTTCCGAACGGAACCAAGAGGCTAAAGTAAAGTATGTGCATATGTTGATTAGTATTAGATTAGATTGTTGGTTGCAAAAAGTGCCAACATTTACTGCTTTAAGGCATAAATATTTAGTTTTGGATAATAATCCTTTTGTCACCAGAATTTAAGCAGAGAAATGAAGATATTGTGATCTATATTATCTAGAGTTTGAATATAATTGAAACCCTAGAAACATATTAAACACTTCATTTGGTACTCAATCTATAAATTTTTGATGAAACCATTTCTTGATGGGGTTATTCTTTCACACAAATTATTATTTCCGTTTTCTATTTCTATTGAAAATAATATTTATTTGATTAGCCAAACCCAACGAATTTGCAGTTGATGCAACCTCGATATTATCTGCTCCTGTATTTACATATTTTTGCTCGAATATTGTTTTGAATCAAAATAAAGAAGCTTATATGTAGCAATAAAGGATTCGCTTAAAAAAATAATAGTACAAGTTAGAATTTATTACCTGCAACAATTTCATTTATACTGCATTCAAGTTTTTTTAAGGCGCTTAACCGCGCGGATGTTAAATATTATCTACATTACAACTCCTCTTTATTTAAACCCATGCAGCACTTTTAAAATAGTAAAATATTAAGTATATTTATTCAGAATCTGCGCACACATATCGCTAAAACTGTAAATCTTTTAAACAGCTCCCCCACCGATGGTGCAGCATAACGAATTCGTACCTACTACATATAATCTAATACTCACATATATGGATACATACACAGCGTACGTGTGTATGATTGCATACACTCGTACCATATGGGGTTTAATCTTTGTATTGTTGTAAATCAATTTGGCGTTTATATTGTTTGCTAAGCCGGCAGCTTCCTGGCTCGGCGAGATAAACCCGTTGTTCTATGTCTTTGTGTTCGCGGAAATAAATTCTCGGGAGGATTTAAAACGCGTGACCAAAGGCACCCAATTTACCGGCACCGAAATGGCCGTTTAGCATATAGCTAATTCTGACCGTTCGTTCGTCTGCCGGAGGGCGATTATATTATCTAACGTCTGTTCTTAGTCCCGTGACCTGTATGATCTGAAACTTCGGTTGCATATGTACGATGCGATGCAAACTAAATGCTAATCACACAAATCCTCGACTTACTTGCTACCTGATTGGAATTACCGCATTACCGATTAGTGGGTGTTTGATGTTCAGAGTTTGGAGGTCTGGAAGGTCATAGGTTACATTGTTTGCCCGTAATATTCGCTTTTAATGGTCAGTTTTCTAACTGCTTCTTCTTTCAACATAAATATGTAGTCCTTTTTATTTTTATTTCTTCTGGGTAATTATTTTTTTTGATTTGAATTTTATGTTTCTATATTGGTTCGAATTAATTACTGGATATACAGGCTATATGCAGTTTCGCTGCCAAGTTTTTAGCATTAGATAGAATTAGTTAAAAGGAAGAAGGGTCATAATAAAGTATGTGGCGGAAATAACAAAAAATACCAAGATCCATTTACTAGGGTTGTCCCAGAATTACCCGACCTGATGTATAGATGGCGGTTCTTGTTAAAAAAATTCTCATGATAGAAAGTACCAACCTTATAGAGCTGAAATATGAAGTTTGAAGACGCTACGTTGGTTAGTATTTGTTTGGCAGTCATCAATAGTGAACGCTCTCAGAGAATTTGTAAAGATGGACAAAATTGGTCATCGTTAGGTGATACAATACTTTCATTTGAAAGCTCTCAATCCAACCAATATCAGAGCCGAGTTAGATTCCACTCTAGGAGAGTCTGCTCCTTCGTTTTCAACAGTAAAATATTGGGTGGCAAAGTTTAAAAGAGGCCGTAGCAGCCGCCAAGACGAACATCGCAGTGGGCGGCCAGAAATGGGAAGAAAATCCACAGGAGTTCTTCATTCATCGAGGTGGTAAGGGAATTATTTATTATTTTTTACTATTTTAAGCCACCGTATCCTATTTTGTATTTTATAACAAAATGGTATTGGATGACAGTCGACTAAAAGTGTGCGAGTTAGCAGACATGGTAGATATTTCAAAAAGCGCTGTACATCGCATATTGACTGAAAATTTGAAGATGAGAAAGCTGTGCGCAAGATGAGTGTCACAATGGCACAAAAACAGGGTCGTGAACATGTTTCAATCGAATGTTTGGAGAAGTTTCACAGCATTGAGCCGAGTTTTTGCGTCGATTCATAACCATGGATGAAACATGGGTCCACCACTTCATACTTGATAGGAAGAAACAGTCAAAACAAAGGCCTAAAAGGGGAGAATCGGCTCCGAAGAAGGCGAAGACAGTTCCATCTGCAAGCAAGGTCATCAGTTTTTTGGGATGCGCGTAGAATCATTTTCATTGCTTCAAAAAGGAAAACAATCAATGGCGACTATTATTCGAACTTATTTCAGCGTTTGAGAGATGAAATCAAGATAAAACGACTGCATTTGGCAAAAAAAGGAAGTGTTTTTTCATGAAGACAATGCACCAGTTCACACATCCCGTATCGCTGTGGCCAAAATCAAAGAGTTAAAGATGAAAGTGGTTCCTCACGTAGCCTATTCGTCAGATTATTTTCTCTTTCCAAACTTAACAAAATGGCTCAGTGGCAAAAGAAAGATCATATAAATTTTGATCGAGGTTTGTAGGCTCATTAACAAAATACAAAAGAAAATCTAGTATTAATTTGTTGTTCAACTAACAATGAGAGCCCACCTGTTCTTAAAACATATCCACCTACCGCATTTTTTTAAAACAATTGGTGGTGGCATTCTCGATATTGTATATTAGTGATACCAGCCCATGGCCTTTGCGATTCTTCAAAAGTTCATTATTTTCCCACCAGTCAATAAGCATGACCCTGTCATGTTGTAACGGTTCCCAATCTTCAAAGTTATTTATGGCAGCAGAAATCTGAACGTCGTCAGTATATAGCAGAGATCCGGCAGTAGTTTGATCGCATACGCCATTTTTTCTTTCATATATCTAACATAAACTAGTTCTAAAATATTTTGTCGAAAACATACCAAACAGACAAAGAAGCTGTGATTACAAATCTCAGAACACTTTGGAGGAATCCAGTTAGGAAAGTGTTGAAAGAAGTTAGGGAAGTAGATCAACCAGCGACGACCTAAATATCCGCACGCACTAATTCAACTTTCGACGTCTATATTCTCCCTCCGATCTCCGATCTAGCGATTTACTCCCGCGACACGGCGAACTACCCTCGCATATTGCTTACTACTAGGCTGACTGAGGGGTCGCCAGGTGAGCGTGAAAAGATTTATGGATCGCCACAATGGCTCTCGACCGGGACACGTCAAGAACGGCGCGAAGATGGCGCATATCTCGTCGCTATCGCCTAGGATTTGATTACGTTTCCCGGTTCTCTCGAAGAGAGGATATTCCCTCAGCTATCTCCTCTTCGGAGCGATTCTCCATCGAATAAGCGCGAGTAGATATATATGTATGCAGATCCCGTCGGCTGTCGAAAATTGCCGTACCGACCCCGTCTCAATAGCGAAGTGCCTCAATGGGAAGCTTTACGCGACCAACGCGTCATGGTTGCGGTGGTCGCCTACGTATAATAACCTTGGCGAACGCTCTTTCTTTATACACACAAAAATCGATGGCAAACTGGGTGGGAAAGGGATTGACCTAGTTCCGATTTAATCCCTCGCTGTATGAAAAGATATTTTAAAGTGTATTTGAATAGAGAAAACGTATAAAAAGCGAGTTCTTAAAGCGGAATAATATGAAAATTATATGTAAAGATTCTTGAGAAAGAATTCACGCAAATGAGAGGAAACATGAATCCAATACGATGAAAATTATTTTCCTGGATTTTGAATGTTTGGAAATGAACTTAAAAATGATACTACAATATCCTTGCAAAAATTACGCCATTTTGGGCACCATTTTGGGCCTGATCTGATTTTCGCTGTATACATATGTGATCACTGAACATCGCCCTTATACTAAAGAATATCGCACACTTTCATAGAGTATGGCTGCTATATATTGCAATGATCTTTAACAACCCCTTGTCGTTTCATTGATGTAAAGGTTCGTGAGCCAGGAAGCAATCGCTACCATCGCTACCATCAAATTGTAGATCATATGAATGCGCGCAAGACTGCCACCTGTACGATTGTTATTTGAAATTTAACATTAGAGATTCCATTAATATCCGAGGCCCAACCGGTAAAGACGGTCTCTGTTTGGTAGGGAGTAAGGGTAATATGAGTCCAGCCAGCGACGAGGAATGGGCATAAATAATGTTACTAAATCAAAAAATACTTTATTGTTTTTATAACTTGTAAATTAACACAAACTATTATACATCACACAACACTACATAACAGAAGGGTTTTGTACTAGTTTTACGCACCACATCACGAATCTACCAGACGAAGAACGACACACCGGTGGAATTTATCGACTCCAAGTTGCTACCACAGAATCACGAGGGCGCTCAAGAAGGCCGCATATATAGTATAGTGGATAAACCGTTCGACAATGCACTTACATCACAGTGTGATGATGACAGAGATATTGGATGGTTGCGAGAGTAAGAAAATAATCAAACAAAATTCTAAAAGTCAGAAAAAGGTAAAGTTCGTGTGCAGAAATAAAGAAAAGATAGAAAGAAAAAGAGTGCTAAGAAGGAGTGATTAGGAAAGTGAGGTGAAGGAAGCTTTGGAAGGAGGAAAAGGAATGACGAGGGTGTAGAGAAGAGAGAAGTGGGTGGGACACATATATTCACACATACACAAGTTATATTTTTGAAGGTATTTGATATTAATTCATTCGTTAAATTATATGTGCGTATTATTGGTAAAGTAACATTTCGAAATTAGGTTTCTTGATATAATTTAGATAAATTACAATTTTTGATTAAGTCACTAAAATATTAATTAGCAATTGTCAATTAATTAACATTCAGAAACTGCCTGGCTTTGTCAATTTGACATATAAATACCAGAACCCAATTGTTATAAATTGTGTTATTTTAATAAATACATTTGAAATTATTTTATTAGCATTTTGAAACATAGCAATATATTATTCTTTGAAAGCATCAGAATGAGTTGTAGTTGTCAGCAGAATTAACGCAGATCTGGCCAACGTACAACTGAACATCCCTGCACCTGCTCCGCGGATTAATCCTGTCAAGTTCTAATCTATGGAAATAATGAGAAATATAATCCCCTAAAATTCTTGATAAACATTGTAATAAATAATCCTCACTTACCTGTTAATGAAAATGGTAGAAACTAGTGATAATGGTCAAAATGCTTCGCTTTAGGAATCATATCTACAAAGGCATGCAGTCATCATATGCGGATTCAAAGAAACATTATCTACTTCTGGGAGGTCTAAGTAAGTCTATTAAAAAGAACTTGTGCGATCCATGCGCAATTTCCGGCCTTGTACACTGCGCTGAAGTATACCATCCAGGCATAGATCAAGCAACGGTCTATTGATTCCAAAATCTCGTATTATATACACATATAGAGTTATGATCTTTCCCAGCACCTATTGTGTTCTTGTTAATTCTTTATTATTCTCGGGTCTGGCTGCAGCATGCACCACCATGGATACATTCTTGTCGGTTTAGGGTTATTAATGCGTATTGATGGTTGCATATGATTCACGTAAATAGGAGCATGCTGTTACCAGGTGAGGATCATTTTAGTCACTAAGTAATTGGTGCATGCGTATGCAAATGGCATTTATTCTTTCTTATTAACTTTAAACAGAAAATATAAGTAGTCACTTATAACTTTGTTGAAGTAATTCTGAGTCTTTCTGTTTTGCTATTGTGTTCACAGTTACATAAATTTTGAGAAACACTGAATTGATGTATTTTATTATAAATATTGGTCAAAGAAAGAAGATTTCTGCCAATAGCCGAACGTACGTTCAAAAAATGAAGTATATAAAAAATATATTTAAAAAATATATAAATATACCTCTGAGATCACACAACACGTCTGATTGTATAGCTTCAGGTATTCCTCACGTACAGACAGCTGTTTCGGGCTCACATAGTCCTCATCAGTGCACGTCGGAGGATGCCTGGTCGCTCGTTCAATATTCCGTATCGTAAACCGAACGTTAGCACATGTCTTTAAGGAAAATCCCAGAGACAATCTAACGCCCGGCCGCGGATCCATGGAACAATCCCAAAACGCGGTAACTAAGTTACCAGTCAGCTGAGATCCGTGTTAGCGTGTGATCTTACCGGCGTCGAATGACTTAATAAATCAAAGAAAGAAGATTTCTGCCAATAGCCGGCACGTACTTTCAAAAAATGAAGTATATAAAAAATATATTTAAAAAATAAATAAAGTTGACTGGTAACTTAGTTACCGCTTTTTTGGGATTGTTCCATGAATCCGCGGCTGGGCGTTAGATGTCTCTGGGATTTTTCTTAAAGGCATGTGCTAACGTTCGGTTTACGATACGGAATATCCTTCGACCTGCACTGATGAGGACTATGTGAGTCCGAAGCAGCTGTCTGTACGTGAGGAATACCTGAAGCTATACAATCAGACGTGTTGTGTGATCTCAGAGGTATATTTATATATTTTTTAAATATATTTTTTATATACTTCATTTTTTATAAATATTGGTATCACTTACTTAGCACTTTTAAAAATTTTACCTGCATTCAAATATTGTTCGCATTTTATATAGTGTGTTTATTCGGTTTATAGATACATATGTGTTTTTTGTAATTTTATTGCTTAATATACTTTGTTTTTTATTGACAAATATTACTAAAGACAAGATTTTATTCATCACAATTTTGAACAAATACTCTCAGTATCCAGCGTAACAGTAATTTTAACATTAACTTAAATATCTACCGATAAAATTGTATGTCGCGATTTTGTATGCACCAACGTGTTTTTATTTTTTTTATTTTCCACATCTGTTCAATTGTATTAGATTTTTTTAATTCGTATTTCCATTGATTGATCAATTTTAGTTTAAGTCCTGAAGAAGCATCAAAACCGATTTGAAATGTTGGCAATTAAAATATAGAACAACATTTAATTAAGTCGTTTAACCAGCTGTTTAACTGTGTGTGTACGTCACTCGTGGATGGACGACTTAGGGGTTCCTGCCTGAATAGGTATGCAACCGGTGAAGGTAATACCTAACACGTACCACATTGTACTTATGAAAACTACATTGTCTTGTCGTAGTCGGACGAAGACGAACAGTTTGTTCTGTCCTGGGTGGACGAAGATCAACCGACTTTATTTGGGAATTTTTCCCGAAGAAATTGTTCCATCCTTATTACAGTCATTAATAAATGTTATTACGAGATGACCCTATAGATATATGTGTAAGTACTATTATTCAATCTTCTTTTATTTTGGCGTACATAAATCAAGGATTATTACCCCGGATTTATTTTATCCTTTGATACGATCTTATTTAAAATTCTGCATGTTTCCAATTCTGAGCAGACGGAATTTTCTTTTGAAAAATTTATGATTCTAATCGTGTCGGAGAATTTCAATTGCTGGTATTACTTATTTATGCCCCTGTGTTATCTATCAAGAACTTTAACGTTACCCGCGTATTTTCCTGTACTTGGCTTGAACAAACAGATATCCGGAAAGTAGCTAGTGGCACGAAACACCGTACCCGTCGGCAAACGGAAAAGCGCGTACATCATCCTAGTAACGTAACATTGCACGGCCGAAAATCAAGTTATTACACAATCTATTTGGGCGGAAGAGTTATAGGGATCGCGGGAACTTCAATTACGTAAATCGGCGTCGGATCTGTCCGATTAAACCCGTCCCCGGTATTATTTTACTTCGTTCCAATCGGATTACTTTCAATTAGAGCACCGTTCATCTCTAACATGGCTAACATCTTCGCTGCTTGCTGTAGGCATACACGCCAGCACGTTTCGGTGGATAGCTGAAGCGGAATATGGCGTCTTTCGTCGTACGAGTAATCTTTATGGGCCGACGTTTTCTGTGTCATTCTGGACGGCATCCCTCGTAAAATCTTGTAATTATATTTTTACGGTGGTCGAGCACTTGAATTCTGCGTTTTATGGCCCTTTACGCTAGCGTAGGGATGAGCAACACGCGGCCCCTTAAACATGCTTATGCGGCCCGCCAAGCATTTCTAAAATTGAATTTATTTTATCGACTTTCTCCCATCAATATATTGTTATAAAATT
>JARFOC010066129.1:0-16998 GCA_031763485.1 Osmoderma eremita | reverse complement strand
ATTTAGTTGGCGTTCGTTCTCGTCGAAATTTCGACTTAACTTTTTTGTAATTACCAACCAATCGTTCCGTAAAGGTGTCAATGGCTTCCTATGTGAAACTAGTTTTGGTTACCATAATAAGAAATTAAAAGTAGACATAAACTCAAAACAATATTAACAGAAACCAAAGAATTTGGTGCAGCCACTTAAAACTTATTATGAAAATTAACTAAAAATCGTTCCATATATCCTCGCTCTACGGTATATAAATATATTTAAAAATATATAATAGCTCTTTGTTTCATGCCGAGGTAGCTTCAAAACTGTGACGCAGTCGAATGTAAAGAATGTAAAGTTTGTCAGCCGTACAGAAAATGGTGAATTACTAAGTGCAAAGGAAAGGGTGATTAGTGAAGTGTAGTAGAAAGAATTGAAGGAGTTGATTTTGAATTTAATTTAATTAATTCAAGAATTAGAAGACAGGAAATGAACTATAGAGGTGACAGAACCAACCAGAGAGGAAAATGAGTTGAATAATTAAAAAACAGAAGTCCAGGAGAGGGTTCGGTGTGCTCCGAAGTTTAACCCAAATAAATTGGGCAATTTCGAGTATTTCTCCACAAAAGTGTTAGAACTGAAAATACGAGTACTATAGCAAGTAAAAATATATAATTTGAAAGAAAGTGAGGTCAGCTGGCGACGATAGAGGTCAAGGTTACGACGGGTCGACCGGGCCGAAACTTTTAACGCGTATGACAGCTGCAAACAAAATAATGCGATATGTAAACAAACAACAGACTGCGGTAAGGAAATAAATTTATTAAGATAAATGAAAGAAAGCGGAGAAATAGGTCTTTATAGAATAGGGGAAAGAGCTTACAGAGGAGAAAGAGAGAAAGCAAATTGTGTGATAATAGTAAAGTAAGAAAGGCTTTAGGTAATCCGAAGGTCAAATTTGTTGGGAAATGTAGACGGTTCAATCAAAACACAACTTTATTGTTACGCTCGAGCTATCGGTTTTTATTTACACCTTCTTCAGGAGTACAAACTACAAAATATGAGTTTGATGAAAGGACAAAAGATGAAGAAAATTAAGCTGAATTATAACTTACATGTCGTGACTTAAATTCTTGTTTAACATGTTAAAATATGAACAATATGTTTACATTGACACATTAAAATGTTCAATAGTATAACCCAATATCACAATTACAGCAGACAAACATATTTAAGGGCGACTAGTGCGGAGAATTCCACACATATCAATTTATAAAAGTAACATGGGTGATGCTGTCATAGCAGACATCGGCATAATAGTTCGTTCTAGAAGACGGGAATCACTAGCAATACGTCATCCATGCCAACCCCTCAAAAATAGAAAGACCAACATAACCTGAATAGTTGTGAAGGCGGTGAATTCAAAATAATTATATACAGAGGACATTATTAATGAATCTGAAATATGTGAACATCAATGAAACCCAACCTATAATATGCTTAGTAATATGTTTATAAATGAAATATTTATATGTAACAATTAGATAGTAATTTTAAAGTTGATGCATTATTTTCGACTTATTTTAGAATGCTGAAAGTTGTTATGTAATGAAAGAGTCTCACATGCGGCAACCAAAGCTGTGATAATTAAGTTGGTGCCCTTGTAGTTGTCCCACCAATATTTTGGGGGTTATTAATTGTTAATAAATAACTGTAGATCTCACTTAGATCCTCCATGTCGGTACGGAAATTTAAGCAGTCCTTCGTGGTCTTAATATAATACATTTCGAGGAACATCCTCTTATGATAGCAAGATTGTGCATCTAGTATGCTAACATCATCAAAAGAGAAGTTCTGACCACTGTGTGTATGATGGTAAGCTAATGCAGTGTCAGTGATGAACAAGTTGCAATCCCTTTTATGTTGGGACATTCTACTACACAACCATTGTTTGGTAGTATCTATGTATACTTTCTCGCATGATGAGCAAGGAATTTTATAAGTCCAACTTATACATTTTTTGAGTTTTATCTTTGACCTTGGTAAAACAAGTGGATGATGATAGAGGGCTATAAAACGCCAGTTTGACTGCTGGTTCGTCTGTGAAAACCTGTCTCACATTGTAAAACAATTGTTCAAAAATGGAAATCTAACATATCTGAAGTTATTAAGAGGTCCCGGAGGTGCATTGCCGCCATCCCGCACAGCTATTGTCAGAGTGTTAAAAAGTATAGAATTCACCAGAGTCCTAGGATATCTATAAAAAAATGGTACTCAATTTATGTAGGTTTTCATTATGAAACTGTGTGTTTGATATTTGTAACACGCGATTTTTCATCGCTTTTAAAGTGTTTATCTTTACACTGAAGGGGTGGTTCGAGTAATAGTATATGTAACGTCCGAAGAGGTGGGTATTGTGTACCAGTTTAATACAATACTTTGTTGTACTCTATGTGTGACAAGTGTGTCCAGAAAGGGAACCGCCCTATTCGTTTCTAATTCAATGGCAAATTTAATATAACTTCTCCTTTGATGATGTTAGCATACTAGATACACAATCTTGTTATCATAAGAGGATGTTTCTCGAAATGTATCACATTAAGATCACGAAGGACTGCTTAAATTTCCGTACCGACATGGATGACGTATTGCTAGTGATTCCCGTCTTCTAGAACGAACTATTATGGCGATGTCTGCTGTGACAACATCACCCATGTTACTTTTATAAATTGATATCTGTAGAATTCTCCGCACTAGTCGCTTTTAAATATGTTTGTCTGCTGTAAGTGTAATATTGGGTTATACTATTCAACATTTTAATGTGTCAATGTAAACATATTGTCCATATTTTAACATGTTAAACAACAATTTAGGTCACGACATGTGTGACGATTGCAAGGACTAAGGGCGGCACAATAATCACACTGTTCGGATTACTCCTCCCGCACAAAGTATTAATTAATTCGGGATGACACGTGTTTCAGGAATAACCGAATCGGTTATTCGACTTGATAATGGGAATCCAAGTATTCCCGAAACACGTGTCGTCTCGAATAAATTAATACTTTGTGCGGGAGGAATAATCCGAACAGTGTGTTTAGAGGAAAAACGGTTAGAATTGGCTTTCAAACGTTAATAATTGATAATGAGAGCGGGTATTGGAATAGGAAGATAGAAATGCTGGAAAAGTATAAGAAGCGAAATGACGTTAAAAAAAACAACTAGCAGAAGGAAATAAAAATGAGATGTATAATATGACCCGGCAAAGAACAGGTAGACGAAATAAAGAAGCTGATAAGGAAAATAAAGAGAATCAGAAAGAACTGACAAAGATTCTAAACGAAGAAGTAAATACGAACCGGAACACAGACAATGGAAGGTATAGAAGACAAAGAAAATTGAAAATAAGAAAAGGAAAACAAACGGGAGGAAGATGGGGGAAGAGGAGAAATGATGCGAGTGGGAACATGGAACGTACGAGGGATCATTAAAATTACTTGTACGTATTTCTTCTGATACTAACACTTCCAAATTATATTTTCAATAGATATTTAGGTTTTTAATATTCTAAAAAAATAATGAATTTTTATTAAGTCAAATTTCGTCGTACTTCGTCTGTTGCAACTTACTAGTTGTAAGTAGATTACTACTTTTGCTTTGATTGTCGAAAAGACCGTCATTTGGACGAGTCAAATATACTTTCATCTCCAATAATGTTCCGAAATCTAATTTAAATCCGAGGTAATCTCCCTTCCTGTAATAATATTTCCCAGTTAGCATGTGTATTACAATATTGTCCGCGAATGGAACAAACTAAACGATCCTAAACTCCCTAGAACTCTACCAATCCGCATGGTACTGGATAATGCTCTAAACTGCCGTCTTAAGTCCCGCAAACCCTTTTGGCAAGGTAAGGTACTAACCCATCACGAACCTTTCCATATCAAAGAAGCATGGAAAACCAAGTGGACATCCAATCACGACTTTAATCACAATGACCATGGAGATCCTACCTTTCCTCTTCCATTAATGCAAATGTCTAGGAAGGTATGGTGTGGCCTAAATCGCATCAGAACTGGCCATGCCAGATGCAAGTCCAAGCTGTACAAGTGGGGACTCTCGGACATCTAGGAATGCGATTGTGGAGCGCCGGATCAAACTGTAGCCGATATCGTCCACGATTGCCCAATAAGAAGATTTAAAGGGAAATGGAACGAGATTCTGCATGGCTCCTGCCACTGTGAAATGGCTGACCTCCCTGGATATCGACTTATAGCCTCTAGCCTGTGTATTAAAAAGTGTTTATTATGGGTATATGTATGTATTTGTATTTGCAATGAATTTGTAGACCGATATACGATTAAAAAAATTGTGTATGTGTATTTTTATTTCTTGCAGAGTTATATCCGTTATTTTTTTCAATGAATAATTGGTTTAACTTGCTTATTTTTAGTGCTGGTGTTCTTGAGATTTCTTCGTTATTATGTTTTTCAACTAACGTCCGTCATTGTTATTACTGGCTTCCCGCTTCTGGGAACATCTGTCGCATTTGGGATTCTTATCCCACTCAAACACACTCCACTTTTTCGTATCATCTTCAACGTATGCGACTTGCAACAGTCCCAATGTTTAAGTAGGACATTTATCGATTTTCACATAAGGTTTCATACTAATACGTTGGTCTAAATTTCTAACACCCATTTTTACGTAAAAGTATACACGCGGATACCTATTATCTTCCTAATATCTAATTAACAATTAGCTTTATCAGCTATCAGCTTGAAATTCACACGCGTGTCAGCTTAGACTTGTTCAAACACGGATACTCACGTGACTTCAACACAATTAGGTCATGGGCGGCGTCACTACTTCGTTACACCTCCTAACAAGGTACATCTCGTACATTTTCTATGGATCAGTGCTTGAATTCTTCCTATTCTACCATTTAAAAGGTAAATATTGGCATAAAATCTCTACTAGGATCCTATAGATGGTCGCGCTTTAATCATGCAGACACAAGAAGAAACACTTTCAAGTTGCCATTCTGATTAAACCATTAGGCATCGCCGTTCTTTTGATGTTTGTTGTGTTACAGCGACTGCTGCTTTCTCATATTTTCTCCGGGGGAACACGTGACCGGATTTAATAATAAATCCAGGCGCGTCGTGCGCTCAGAATTTGTTTAGCCTTCGAAAAAGCACCGCTCTCTGCAGCTGTAATTCCGTTTGTATTTGTCAGCATATCTTACCTTTCGTTTTTTGCATAAATAAATCAAATATTCATCATCCCCGGATGGTAGGGAGAATTTCAGAACAAATCCCGAATTTTGACGGAATGGGATTCGTACGCTTCATGTTTTTTGCCGGTAGCGTGATGTAACGTAAAGGAATCAGCCGGGATTGTCGAGAGAAATGCGAGTAAAGGTTGATTTTATGAAATGGGACGAAGACAAAGGTTATCATTTATAAAGGCAGAAAATTCTAATTCTCACAATATTTCAATACAAAATCTTATTTATTCAACATTGTCTCCTTCAGTGGAAAAATAAATAAATAAAATATTTAACCTGACGAAGAAAAGAAATACCGGCAAAGATCAAAGCAGAAGTAGTAAAAAGTAATAAGTCGGACCTTAACATATAGTAGTGATACTTGGACATTATCAGATAAACGTAAGCCGCGATTAAATGCAGTAGACATGAGATTTCTATAAAATTGAGAAGAAAACATAAAAAATGAAGTGTTTAGCGAAAATCCATAAATGACAAAATGATGGAGAGATAACTGAGATGGATAAGTGGTAGGTGTGGCAAGAGAATCTTCCACGAAAACAGAATAGGCTACAATAATGTTAAGACATTTTAAAGTAGTTCACCTGCGAACCGCTGTATCAGTCTTACGACATATCGAGGAAATGAGAATATTGAATGCGCATGTATATTGCAGTGCTATAAAATTGACTCTTATATAGCACTATCCTTGAAATACGTTAATGTCAGAATGTGATATTAACGCGCATATGTTTTAAAATACTGGTATGACAGCTGGGTTGGTTTGTTACATCTGATGGATGTAACCAGGCAACATTTTGAAATATAACAATACTATATACACCGGAATTGATAAGTTTAATTTACAAATATTGAAATCTTGACATTGGATATGAATTTTGAATTTTGAAGCACGGTTACTATGTAATAGAACTGGAAGAATTTTGACAATATTTAAAAATTAACTTTATAATACCTTAAATATTTTGTTGTGTGTATGTGTATCGTGTTCCAACCCCTTTCTCTCTTCAATCTTCCTACACCCCTCTCCTCTTACTGCAACCTAGAGTATCTCTCTCCTCTTAACTCCAACCTCCAGCATCTCTTTCCTCTATTTTTGTGGATCGTGCAATTCACTACATAATATAGTTTAAATTGATGGCTGGTAATTCTCGTATGACGTGTACAAAATTCTAACTTGACGTTTTTGTTTATTTTCTTTTTTTCGCCGTCTAGTGAAGCACCTAGTTACTCGCACGATGTTTACATGTTTTCGTCGTCCAGGTTGATCCCGCTTATATGTTATCGTCAACGACTGCTACCTTCAATGCCGGCTTCGACTGATGAAAACTGTACTGGTGGTTATTTTCTGGGCTGGTTTCTCGTGTGAATACGTGTAGTTAATTTGCAGAAATCTTTCAAAAACCCCTTTGTATTGTGTGTGAGAAAGTGTTGTGATTTTACAATGTATTTGAAAAATAAATATTCTTTTACCTAGTAGCGTGAATTAGTCCCGTTATCTGCCTCTGGACTTAGTATACCTATACTTCTCACCGCATAGGGTTCTAGTTTACTAACCTTATTGAATAACCAAATATATAGAATAGATGGAGACACTTCACTTTAATAATTTAATTTGCAACCGATAATAAGTTCAAAACGAAGGTATGTAATGGTCGCGTGTACTGCAGACAAATTCGACAGCGATAATATAAGATCAACAAAAACACAACGAAGTGGTGAGAAAGATCATAACAATATAGCTAGTATTACGGCAGTTGGAAGAACTGATTAAGCACTCATTAAGGGACCTCATTTATAGTCTAATCTAGACATAAACACCCTGTTCGGTGCCAGACTTGACGATGGAAATCCACGTATTCCCGAAACACGTGTCGTTCCGAATTAATTAATACTTGTGCTGGAGGAGTAATCCGAACAGTGGGTTTATCGTGCTGCCCCACAGTCCTTGCTATCTTTACTAATCTAGACATTATCAATACAATCATCGTTCATGATGGAAGTATGTAACTACTTGTAGTAAGTAGTACTAGTTAAACTGTGGTGCATTTGGATTCAATAAAACATGCAACTAATTGTAAGTAAAACCTCTGGTTTTCGATGCGATTAGGACTCTGGCGACTATCCCTTAAATCATAATGCTCGAAGCATTAAATGGTGATCCTATACCTGCCATAACAATAGTTCCAACACGTGTATCGTACGCCGGAAAATAGACTAACTAAAATAGTGTACGAAACACGAGTGCCGAGTAAAAATAAGAGAGGAAGGAAAAGGAAGGAAGTAAAATCAGCAGTACACCACTTTACACTTGACGATAGATAGGCGTTAGACTAAGCAGAAGACGAATCTCGTTTATGCATTTAGCATTATTTAAATGTTTTTTTTTATAGTTTTGGAAACAAAAAATGATCTAAATCCGTAAAAGAGGGCGGTGGTGAACCAATTCAAACCAATTACATCAATTTTTGGCAGTGCAAAAACAACGACTGTGAACAGCAGCGTGCAAAAGGAGCGCACCTTCAGCAACTTTTCCGCGGCGTCTTTCCATAATTTTCTGATACAATTATCCGCGTAGTGACACAACTACATCATCGGCATTGCTCCTGGTACATCATCATATAAATGACAAAGGGTAAGGGACATAATATAGAGCGCTTGAAGTAAGTAATTCCTGTGTGATATGTCATATTATGGAATTTTCTCCTTTATATTTTACCACTTGCCGTCTATTACACAAGTAGGATTCGATCAGGTGCAATGGCTTACAATTACTTCGTATATTTCTAATTTAGCAACATTTAGCAAAAGCCTTGTTCGGATCCAACAAATTCCTCGCCAGTTTCTTTTCATCGAGTGTAGCATTCATATGTTTCAGCACCTTCACCAAGGCTGTAGGTGCTGGTTCTGTGACCCATGCTGATTGCTAGTAAAGTAATTGATTCGTTCGAAATACTCGGATATTCGGTGTGATGCAATCTTTCCAACCACCTTCGATACGATCGGTAATTATCTTTTTACATTGACAAGTGTCATCGGAATTGTATATTGCAGGTTACAGTTGTTCAGGAAAGTAACCATCTTTAATGCAGGTTTTTCTATACTATTGTCAATTATCTTGGTGGGCGGAGCCAGAGGGTCGCGTGTAGTGGTGGGGTGTCGGGAAGCTTGCCTGTGACCTTGCGTGTGCCGCAGGGGTCAACTTGGGGCCAATTTATTCCGAGTATTTATCCCGGCATTTTTATTTGATGGATTAAAATGTTGTGATATTCATATTTATGCGGATGATGTTCAGGTTTATAAATCTTTCGTACCGGGCGATTGGCGGCACTCTGTGAAAGAAATAAATGAGGATATGAATACTCAATGACAAGGAAACTCCTGAGACTCAACTCAGATAAATCCTTAAAGCTACTGTTTCGGCTCAAGCTCCCATGTGCGGAAATTTATCCACGTAGGTGGTCTACAAGTCGGGGCCTAAGGGAGCGACTATATGAGCATTTTGTGCTTTCTCGATTCAATAAATGCGCCCCTGTATATCATCCTGCCATTGACTCTTATACCGTTTAGCGCATACAGCGGGTTCAAAATGCATGCTTGCGCTTGATCTTTGGTATAGGAAGGTTTCAAAGAATTGCACGTTAACTTCGGGACGCGGGCTGGTTGAATATGGCAGACACAATTTGAAACTGTGTGTGTTTTTATTATAATATTATAACTAAAACAACACCCTCATACCTGTATAACAAAATTCGTTTTCGTTTTGAGTCATGACCTGGGCACACGTTTCAGAGGCAGGACATCTGCACCTAAACATAGAACCTCCTTGTTTGAAAGGTGCTTCTCGTATCACATTTACAAGTCTTATAATGTTTTGGACGATAACCTCAAAACCCCAATAACGTTTAGGGTTTCGCATAGGTGCTGCTTACTTGCGGGTCACTAATGCCGGTTTTTACTATAGCTGCTAGAGGTTCACTTAGAACAGTCACAGAATCTTAGAGCAGTTCCACATTAATTTTATATATATCTCGGCTTCCCTTAGATTTAGCTGTTAGCTAAAGCTAAGATCTATTAATTATAACCAATAAAAAACCTGTAACACAGATGAAAATAGAAATAATAATTATCATTTCTATTTCCATCTGTGTTACAGGTTTTTTAACTTTATAGCCCGTAATAATTCTTGGGGTTCCTAAGGCTCATCTTTTTAGGCCGCTTTTGTTTATAATATACATATATAAATGAATTGTATAAACCGCCTGATATTATTAACGAATGTATCTACGTCCATTGAGAGATATGTACCTTAAGTGGAAGTTGTAACAGATGCAGGCCAAAATTGTTTAATAAATCAATGTCAAAGCGGTGGCCTAGTTGCGGCTAGCCAATGTTTATGAAGTTATACTCGCCGTAACGGAGTTAACGCGATGACACGCGCGGTTTATCCTGATATATTAGCTTTAAGACACATAACACGCCGTCAAATAAATAAATTTAAATATAAAGGAGTGGTCATCAGGACAGAAATGATGTGATAAATGGCAGTTCATGGTTCGTTTATGCTTAGTCAGTTCGCTTTTGGGTGAACGTTATTCCGGAATTTATGTTGTTGGTTGAAGGTATTGATTAGACGAAGTTACGTAAAAATACATTTATAAATAACCACGAATGATGTCAGTTCCTAATATGCAGCTTCAGTAAAAGCATTAATACGTATATTGATCATACTGAACTAATTGGGTTTAAGCTTCATTAACATTATCTTTGTACCCCTTGGGGGGTGCCTCCGTGCTCTAAACTGATATCTGTGCAATACAAATCTGTGCTAGAGAGTATCTGCAGTAGGGACCACAAAGCCAACCGCTCTACATTCTTACGGACAGTCAAGCTGCCTTAAAGTCATTGGCATCTTATCGGATATCTTCCGGGCTGGCATGGGACTGTCTGCAAGACCTTGAAAACCCGGCGAAACACAATGCAATCAAGCTGATGTTGGTGGCGGGGTATAGGAGAATTGCGGGCAATGACCAGGCGGACCAGCTAGCAAGGAAGGGATCCGCAATGACTTACGTTGGACCTGAGCCAGCTCTCGGGATGACAGAAGCTGCTGCGCGTGGTGCGGTAATTGAGTAGGTGACTGAACAGCACCAGAAACTCTGGCACCATGTAGCAGGACAGAATCACAGCAAACAGATGATTAGGAAACCATCACAACGTTTGGTAGCTGACATACTGTCTCTTAGCAGAACGCAGATTAGGGTGATGACATGTGTACTTACCGGACACGGCAACCTTAGGAAACACCGACACAGAATGGGAGTCTATAGAGACGAGTCAGAGATCATCAGTCAGTAGATTATGCAAAGAAGAGGAGGAAACAGCCGCTCACATTGTTCTTTAATACTAGGCGTTAAGCCACCTGAGAAACGCCCTATCAGATGCAAAAGATACACTGCGGGGCATACCAGAAAAGGCATCGACGCGCGCACTACTAATAGGAAATAATGCAGAGTAATACAATGGGCCTGAAGGTTGCAGTGTTAAGGGATATGAAAGACCTTTCTCTGCATTGCGGGTAAAAAATAAAATCAAATCAAATCAACATTATCTTGAAAACCGTTAAGATAAAAAGTCTGTAATGGCGATGGCCTATTGAGATGAGGGCAATAAAAAGCGTTCCATCAGAGCTACTGCTAGAACCTTTACTGCTCCTATTATATAGTAACGATCTATTTATTCAGTTTCGTTTCAGGCGGAAAAATTTCGGTTTGCATTTGGAGAACATCACATGACACAAAATTATTTTCTCTGATGAGAGCAGGATGTTCCTATTTTCCTTATAATTTGCCTAAAAATAATTGTGAGCGTTAAGTATGCGCCAAATGAGTAAGGGGGACATTACCATTGCAAAAACAAGACGGAGATTTGTTTGTTCATTGCCAACACTTAACGACTCTTCATTCTGACCTCAGCAAAAGCTTTGAAGATATTCGTCGCTTAGTTATCTGCGACTAGATGTTAGACCCTTTTGCAAGTAGACTCACAAACTCAGATGAATTCATACTACGTAATACAGGGGTAAGGTATTAAATTATGCAAAAATTAGGAGCTCAAACCAATGTTTAAACAATGATACCATAAATTCTGGTTACAAAAACAGATAACGATTTTATAACCTCCATTATGGGTCATTGTACAGAAGCTGTTAATTGCTTTACCGTCTTTCTATTTAGTGGAACGTGGATTTATTGCAGTTCATATTGATATTCATATTCAACAAGTATATTTCTAATAACACCATTACAGAAATTTTGTCATAATATTTATGCTGTGTGTATAGGCCACAATAGTCAATAAATAAAATATAAAATAAATATACATACAAAATACAACAAATACGCAAAAATACACCATACAGACACTAAATAAATGGGACAGAAAATGTATAAATAAAAATATAAGTATAGGTGCAGGTACATTAGCTGACTAAGAAATCTTCAATTGTGTATAATTGCATTTTTCTGCAGTGTAAAAATTCTGTGCGTTTTTGCAGACGTGCCCCAGATGAGCAGTCCGTAGCACATAATGGAATGGAAAGTTGCAAAATATGCCATCCTCGGTGCTTCGTGTGTTGCTGTATGTTTCAATCTCTTTATTGCAAATGGAGCACATGATAACTTTCTTGCTAGGTCTCCAATGTGATGATTCCATTTCATACTTATGAGCCTGATTACGAAGAAAGATAAATCGACTGGAAATTAGTGCTCCTGGAGACTTACGAATATTACTCACAAACATAGAGCCGAACATACATAATCTCATAAAATAATGTGTGTTTGTATTTTAGAACGATTACCATTTCAATAAACACTACTCTAAGTATAAAAAAATTACTTCATCATTTACGTATGTAGTTATTTTACTGGGGGTTCATGGACAGGTTTTTGCGATGGGCATAGTAAATTTAGGAATCAATGAAAACAGAACGCAAAAATCAATTCCAATTCCCCAATTAATAAAAACGTAGATCCCGTTCTACTGGAGTTAAAACGAGTTATGAGATTAATGGAATAACCGAGGGTGTCTGCTTAATCTGATCGCATTTGATTAAAAGAGTCTGCGCGCAGACAGACTAGACGAGAAGTCGGGCAAACGAATTTAATAGGAATTTCCTACCATTTATACTTCGTCTTCCTTCGCGTGGGCGTAGTGCCCAGCCTGATTTCTTATTCGTAAATTCGGAAATGATGCCAAATTAAATTTCTAAAGTGCTATTAAGTTAACCTTTCTTTAAGTAGTTGAGTTTCATTATTGTACGTTGTAATTATTGGTGCTGAAAGTGTCCGGTATCGAAAATCTTTAACTGTTGTTTCGGAGCAAAACTTCTTGTTAGTAATGTTAGAAAGTATCTCGCGGTATGGCTTTAACGACAAACAATCAACTAGAAATATTGTTACTTTTGTGCAGTACACCTCTGGCTTCACCAAGACTTTTGATAGAATCGTGGTCTTCTACCCTATATGCTTCGTGTATTAATATAAAATTCAGAATATTGAACAACTTAACATCATCAGCAAACATAAGTACCTTACAGTGGGAAATTTCAGGCAGGTTGTTCAGTAACATTCGGAAAAGCAAAGGCCCCAGAATTGATCCCTGAAGCACCCCGGACCTGATAAACCATTGTGGGAAACACGAGAGGTACAACCATAAAGATATATTTGCATCAACCCAATCGAAATATTACATAATTTTCAGTAACGAAGCTTACGGAGTAGAAGACTACGATTCTATCAAAAGTCTTGGTGAGGTCAGCAGCATTAGCTTGCGAAGATCCTCAATCTGATGTCGACTAGTTGGTACAGTGGTGTTGAATAAATAATGTGGATCTCGTCGTATCCAAATTCATACAGTTTATCATTATGGCATCGATTTTGAAGCCCTGATTAGGTGCGAAGGGAGGGTTAAATATTTGGCTATCGAGATTGATAGCATCGCATTTCATAGTCATGTTGTATCAGTAGTTGCCTCTGCACTAATAGTATTTGGTTCCATATGTCGTATTACCAGACAGTTCTTCGATTCAGCTATTGTTACAGTACACTTCAACGGTCTTGTGTGTTCCAGGCTTGAGTATGGCTGTTCAGTGATGATTATTGCAACTTTTCTGGGTTTGTATGTTAAATACACGAATCCAAAGGTGTTGGTCATTTTGACTACTATTCGGCACTACCCTTGATGTTTCAGCGATGAAATAATATAAGTTTCCATTAAGAGAACAAATCTTATTTCAAAAATTACCCGTTCTAAAACATATTTCAAGCACGGTTTTTAATAATAAACTCAAACAAACGGCCCTTAGAAAGAGCCGCCACAAACTAGTTAAAAACGTTCAATCTGCAGATGTAATCAAACGCGTTTTGCAGATGGTCCAAAAGCCATTGGTTATCTCCAATATGGTTGTAAATCAGATGTTATTAGCGGCTGACAGGAACATATCTATCCATGTATGTACAAATTCAGCAGAGAGGGTCGCCTATCGGGCATAATGTTTAACTGATCGCCCGCACTCAAAACGATTTCGGTAATTAGAGAGAACATCAACAACTAGTATTGATTAGAGTTTTATCTCAACTGCATTCCGGTTATCGACGTTCATATCTGTGTCACTCCCATGCCATGGTGGTTCTAATCATATAATAGACATGTTATGTTGTGGTAAATATTTAGGGGGTTAGAAAAGTTTGGTTGTAGGATTTTATAAACTTTCAAACTTTTTTATAAACGACAAAATTAATCTTCTCTTAAACCAAGTTTCGCCCTAATAGGCTACCTTTCACATCATGGAATTCACAGCAGTAGACTCTTTGGAATAAAAGCCCTCCTTAATGATTTTACGACAACCATTCATCTGCCTGCAGTCTTTTGCTGATCCGTAAATCTGTGAGGCATCCATAGTGGAAAGTTATGCGACTTCTAAATGATCATGCAGGATTCTATGTAAAACCTGACCCATTAATGATTGATTGATGTCCTGAACCTATCTACAATAATATGGCCGTATTACTCACTTACAAGGGAACACCGGCAACTGCCAAATTCCGTTTCATTATCGTTTTAACTGTCTATGTTTGGTAATACAGCACCGTTTTCTACATAAAACATTCTACATTATTTGTGCAAAAAAATGGAAGGTATGGGGTCCCCCGTTATTATTTTTTGCCGAAAATAATTCGCGGCATCTTTGGGCCTATATAATACAGTTCAAATTATATTCTATAAAAGAAAAGAAGTCTGTTATAGTTAGGCGGCTGTACCCCGAAATCGGGCGATTGCGTAGAAAAAGAAAATGGTTTTGTTCTTATGCCAAGGTAGTCTTAGACTCTGCCAAGTTTGATTTAAATCTGAATTTGACAGTTGCTCGTGTTCCCTTGTTAGTTTTTGTATTGCAGCTGCATTTTATGGAGCTGTCACCAATGCCAATTTTCCATAACGAAATTCATCCTCCGGGTTAGTATTATTGTTTCAATTTCTTTTTGTAACATCGTTCTATTGTTTTTAAGGAAGGATAGCTTTCTTTACACACCCTATACATGTTCGAACAAATTCTTAAACAAAATAGTAAACTTATTTCTATAATACACATCATTGTATGGATGTCAGACAAATACAAATACCTCAAACATATTCAACATCTATAGCCATAAATGCGCATGTACTATCAGCTCCAACCATAATGTCGTGCGTCTGACAGAAGTGTAACCGACCGCTTGACGTTTAACTATGACATTACTATGACACTGCTTATAGAACGTGAAGCGCTCGGTTACACTCCTGTCAGACGCACGACATTATGGTTGGAGCTGATAGTACATGTAAGTATATACGATTGTCAAAAAATATGAAATTATAAAAATTACGAACTACAAAACTCATTCAAAGAAAGAAGATTTCTGCCAATGGCCGGCACACGTACGCTCAAAAAATGAAGTATATAAAAAATATATTTAAAAAAATATATAAATATACCTCTGAGATCACACAATCAGACGTGTTGTGTGATCTCAGAGGTATGTTTATATATTTTTTTAAATATATTTTTTATATACTTCATTTATTGAACGTACGTGCTATTGGCAGAAATCTTCTTTCTTTGATTCAGAAAGAGAATGTTTAAAAACTGATCTCTAGGTGGCCTGACCATTAGCAGATAAAATTGAATATGGTTGTTGTACTCGCTATGGTTAAATGATTTATAAATAGGTTGTGATAGATTGACGTAAATAGCTTGAATGGTGGATACTGATAATTTCGTGTGTTTTTGAAAACGTATATCCGAGAAAACGAGTTTCGGTCAGATATCAATTTATTTTTTATTTTTGAAAGAGTTATCGGAAAACGAAGTTTTTGGTGATAAACTAACCCTTAGGTGATCAGTACCTATTCTTCGCACGCTACTATTAAAAACTGGGTTACGGAATTTCATACATGAATATCAGATGTCAAAGATGAACACCTTGGCCTTCATTTTGAAAATGTTTTTCGTGTTTTTGACCCAGAACCTGTGCATCTAAAGAAGAAATAACGCTTGGATCATCTTCATTATACAATAGGAAATCTATTGACGCAAACGGAATCCAGATATCCTTAGCTGTTACCGAGATATTGGCAAAAAAGTCAAGAAATTTTCAATTTACTTTTTGTTGACATAGAAATTCTGCCTTTAAAGGAGATATAACGCTTGGATCAATTTCATAATATGGTAAGATATGCACTTTTCGAACATAAATCGTTTGCCGACAACGGAATCTGGATATCTTTAGCCGTTCCAGAGATATTGGAAAAAATCCAAAAGAAAATGTTAATTTTCCTTTTATTGGCACATAAGTTGTGCTTTTAAAGGAGAAATAACACTTGGATCAATTTCATAATATTGTGAGAGATGCATTTCTCTACGAGAAATCGATAGCTGAAAACGGAATCTAGATATCTTTAGCCGTTCCCGGGATATTAGCAAAAATGCAAAAACAAATTAAATTTTTCTTTTGTTGGCATAGAAATCGTGTTTTTCAAAAAGAAATAATGGTTAGATCAATTTTATAATACGGTAAGAGATGCACCCTTCGACGAGAACTCGTTTTCGGAAAAGGGAATGCAGATATTTTTAGCCGTTTCCGAGATATTGGTAAAAATGCAAGAAAATATAAATTTTTATTTTATTGGCATATAGATTGTGCCTTTAAAGGAGAAATAATGGCTGTATCAATTTCATAGTGTAGCAAGATATGCACTTTTCGATGAGAAATCGATTGCCGAAAAGAGAATCTAGATATCTTTAGCCGTTCCGGAGATATTGGCAAAAATGTCCAAAAAATATTAATTTTTCTTTTTGTTGGCAAAAAAAGTTGTGATTTTGAAGGAGAGATAGTACTTGGATCAATTTCATAATATAGGGAGAGATGTACCCCAACTAGCACAATAGGTAGGGCACGTAGTTACGACTATTAAAATGACTTTGAAGTATATCGCGACAACATGGGAACGTAAAACGAACGCTTCTATTACCATATTATTACCAAAATGGGGAATAATTTCGTGGTAATATTAACGGATCTGCCTCGCTATATGGCTACGGCCGCTGAAACGTAGCAGGGTAGTTCGCGCGACCAGCAAATAGTTCATATATGTCTGACGTATATATTTCTTTCTTTCTCTTTCATGTTATCTTC